>MU739162.1:0-44265 GCA_026770625.1 Nicotiana glauca | reverse complement strand
ACCCCCTCCAACTTCATCTTTCAATGTTAAAGAAGACCCCTTCCGTCCAATCCCCTTCAAAATGTGCTTTAATAATATACCCGGTGAATAACCAAAGAGAAAAAATAGTAAAAAAATTGTAGCATCTCCCCAAGTTGAACAATCGAATAAATTAAAAATGAATCTCGCATTAACATCAGAAACTACTAGATCAACATCCCTAGCTTCTTCTATAGCACCAAATGCAGACATTTACTATCTAATGTTGTCGAAGTATTGTAAATCGGTGATTTTTGAAGTGCAACTAAATGCTTGCTGGATTGCCTTTGTAATTTGTCGCTACCATCAATAGAGCTTCAAAGAAGCATTTTCTTTATTACCTTTTGGATATTTAGGGGGTGTTGTCATCGGCAGATAGTATTAAAACTAGGTGGCGAATAGTGTTTATGGATTATTGAATGAGAAGCTGAGGCGGTGAAAATGGCAGAATAAGTTGAGATGATTTGCAGATGGGTTTGTTTGGGCAGAAGGTAGGATGATTTGGAGAAGAAAGAGGCAAGAAAAGTGGGTGCCACCAGTTAAATTAAAAAAAAAAAGAAATAAACATAATTTTGAAAAGTTTCACTTGGTGCAAGGAGAATGTAGTACATACATTTTGCCATATCATTTTGAAGAGTTTAAGTGATACATTAAAAAATAACTTGAGGTGTCTAGTTGATAAATAGGTCTGTTGAGGTGTTCAAATGACCGTTGTAAATAATTTGGAAGGCCATTTATGCATAATTTCAATGATAAAAAGAAAGAAAAGTTGGCAAAGTTAAGGGTTTGGGCAAAAAAAGGGGGAAAAGTGGCGTGAGTGGGCTGATGTTGGGCAAAAGAAAGTTGGCGTTATTTTTTATTTTTATTTTTAACGACCCGATTTATAACTTTTAAGGATTGAATATTTTCCTTTTGTTAATATTAAACAAAAAATTAATTTTAATGACCGGAAAAAAAATGTGATCGCTATTGATATACCTATAACTACCGAATTCATATCCCTTCGTTAAAAATTGGTCGTTAAAAGTCAAAATTGTTGCAGTGAATGATCAACGGCCACGATTCCACCTTTCGTTTTTAATCCACTAACACCCCCAACCCTAAAACAATTTTCATTCATCCGTCGCCTCTGGAACCCCTTCCCCCCTCTCAAATCCTCTGGAACCTTCTTTGAACCCTAATCGTCTCCTACCACTTCCACCGTGAAACCCACCGGAATCCATGGCTTCTCAGGCCATGGGAGTCTTATACTCACCTCCCCTTGCTCTTACACATCTGATACCTGATGATTCGAGACCAAACCTCGAAGGTTTGCACTCAAACCTTTGTCGATTCAAGGTTACAGAATCATCACCGGCCTTGCTCCGGCGTACCATGGTGTTTTGAGCCTGGTTCTGACCTCTCCGACTCAGATCAATGACCTTTTAAAATCTTTCTCATTCTAGCGTTCTTCTGAAACCCTAACCCTTCGAGGTTTTCTCCGATTTTTTTAGATCTTTTGTGTATCTATGCTCTACTTGAGACATCAAACAATTTCCCTGACTTTTCTTTCAAAAATTACTTTTCGAAGTCTTTATTTTCCGATCTAGGGTTTTCTGAAAATGCTTAAGTGTTTATCTGACTTTCTTCTCCTTTTTTTTGGTGTGTATTTGTCTCTACTGTGTTCTTATGTTTTCCTTCTACCACGAATGTTTCTCTACTGTATTTTCTATATTCCGTTGTTGTATATTCTTCTATTGTGTTCTCTACACTATGTCCTTGTATGCTTTTCTACTATGTTCTGCTATTTTCTTCTACCATGGTCTGGTATATTTTGCCTACAGTATTCTTCTACCGTGTTCTTAAGTGTTCTTATTATTTTTTTTGTTTTCTTCTACCAAACCTTGTTTAAGTCCCTTTTAAAAGGATCTTCTTAAGCATGCTTTCTTCTACTGTTCTTATCAGTCTTTTCTCATCAGGCTTCGAATTAGTTTCTTTACTCTGTTTACTTTGAACTCTTCTACTGTATTTACATGCTATTCATGAATTCTGATTGCTGGAAGAAGCATGTTAGAAGTTTCAGTTCTTTTCTAAAACTTCTAAAGATGTTTCACTTCAACTACATGCCTCCTAATCTCTGTATTTGATTCAAGGTGGAAACCCTGGAATCTGGGGGTTATGCCGAGGTTTGATAATGTGATTTGATCGAACTAGGATTTTATTTTAGAATCCTTAACTCTGTCAGACTGACTTTGAGTCTCTGAACTGAGTTTGGACATTTGTTTTGATACAATGCTGAACTTTTTGCTAAAACTCTCCTACACTAGATTTTTTTCTACTGATTTACACGATAGTCTTCTTTCATGCTCACATGCTCCTTATATATGATGAATTTTCCTCTAAATGGTTCTCAAATTCGCAATTAGTGTAAACTTCCTTCTTAATATAGCTTGATTGATTTCTTTCCATCTTTTATTGATTTCCTTTGTGACTCGACTTAGGTAAAACCCTTCTTCATCTTTTATGACTTAGTTCATTCATACCAAATTTCAGACCTTGTAATTTATTGGTTGTTAATTGATCCCCTTGCCTTATTTGCACAAACCATATATTTGTCAAAACCATGTCCTTAAATAATCTTTATGTATTTGCCCTCAATTGCATGCTTTACACAAAGGGTTTATTCACTTTCTTTCCTTAAATGGTTTTACCCGTTTGAATATGAATCCCTTAATTAAGGGAAGCCTTTTGTAATTGATTGAATCAGTTTTCAAACTATTTTCTTACCTTATTTCTGCCTGCTTTGTGCACTATAAATACACGCCCCTTTTTCACAAAGCACAGACGATTAACAATCCTACACCATACACACTTTACAATTCAGAACTTCTTCTATTTCCATACTCACTCACATATAATAGTATTCTTCCCTCTAGTCTGCATTCTGACTTTCACAAGACTACTGCTTTTTTCCCTTTAGTTTCCTTGATACTGGTATGTCCTAATTTAATTTCAGCATCACCACAATGTGTTTGCTTACAGATTTATACATCTATGTCTCTTTACTACTTCTGTAGAATTAAATACCTAAACTAGCATGTTGATTTCCTTTTTCTTGTTTCTGCTATGAATCCCTATCCCTATTCCCTTTATGTGTTTTGAGTTACAAGTTTAAAATATGAAAATATACAAGTTATTGTCTATGGATTAAGCTGGATCCCTTAAGGGATTCTAACCTCTAAACAATGTGTTCTAGTAGGCTTATGGGTGTGCCAGCATCTCTCATTGTTGGGTTATGCCCACTAGCCTGCTTTTATATCTTGCAACTCCCCATTCCCTATATCCCTATAGGTATAGTTTCCCTTCCCCTTTTCCCCTTTCAAAATTTTGCACTTGCACTTCCTCTCTTAGTTTCTATGTCCTGCCCCCCTCTTGTGAGCCTTGCCTTGGGACCTTGAGTTCCCTCTGAACATGGAGACCTGAGGGCTGGCCCTTCCACATAGCACTACATTTAATTTGTAATGAATTTGGGTGTGAGCACTGTCTGGGGTCCACACAAGGCTCTTAGGGAACTCTAACACATCTAAATGAAAGAAAGGCTTTGAATCATGATCTTTGGAGTTGGTTTACTTCATGCTTCAGACACGAAGTCTTAATCAGGCTCTCCTTGGTTGTAATTTTCAATTTCTGATGTATTTTCTTACTTTATTTTTCTTTGGAATGTAATAACTTTGTAATAAACTTCTGGGGATGGGTAACCATGCATGTAAAAAGGGTAGATAACTTGCCTATAGGAATCTCTAATTTCAGTATTTTCTCATATAGTCACCATGCCTATAAGATTTCTGCATACTTCATATAGTTACCATGCATATAAGATTTCTTCATCTCTCATATATTCACCATGCCTATAAGATTTCTGCATTTTCATGTAGTTACCATGCCTATAAGATTTTATTTTTTGTTACATTTTTCATATAGTGACCATGCCTTTAAGCATTTCTGCATTCGCATTAGTCACCATGTCTATAAGAATTTCAGCATTCTCATTTAGATTCCATGACTATAGGGATCCTACACTTTCATGTAGATATTATGTCTATAGCTTCTACACACGCACATAGAAAACATGCCTATAGGTCCTTTCTGATTCTTGCATACCCGCTTTCATTAGGCAAACTTGTTTATAGGTCCTAATAACAAAAAAATGTAATTAGATATCACGCAATGCTTAGACATCATGCTGTAGACTTTCTGTACTATTACATGTCTATGACAATGTTTTAATTTGGCAAACACATAGAAAGCATGCCTATAGGGGTTCTAATCAAATCACTCGCTGGTAATTTTAAAAAACTATCAGTAGTAATACATTATCAATTGTAGAACATGTGCTCTTCTGCTAAAACTCGCTTTAAACTGGCAACTTTTCTATTTTTCTAAATCAATCTGCAATCAGTTTTCTTCTTTGTTTCTGAAATCTGTAGATATCCTGCCTATAGGTTTTCGTCTAACACTTAGGCAAGCATTAGGATAACCTACAAACTGAATCAGATTTTATTAGCTACAACCAACAGGCAGGGCTGAGTCGGACTTCCTATTTAAACTATGTAATAAATCAGTCTGCCTCAAATTTTTAAGTTTAATTAGACCTTAAACAGTACATGCAAGTCATGCTAGTTACTTGTTTTTCTTTGCCCAAAGGAGGTATGTTTGAGCCTTTCGTTTGTTTACATGTTTTGTTATGTGTATTTTTGCTTGTCACCTTAGTAATTTTACCTTTGAAACCACAAATAAGCCAATCCCTCCTCCCACTTTTAGGATTAGTAGTCCCAAGCACCTCCGGGGCTGATAGGATCGGGGCGGATAATAGCATGCAATAAGAAAACGAGACTATTCCGCACTTTAATACCTTAACGGGGTGGTAAAGAGTAGATATGGATATGATGACCACGCGATAACATCACGTGTATAAGCGGTTACCGAGTGTTGTGTGGGGTGATCCATATTATTAATAAACCGAGGACCCCCTTCCCTTTGTTCTTCGTTTCTTTTAAATCTTTTAAAACATTTCTTCTAAATCAACTCTCTTTAATGCTTTCCAACTTTATTTATTTCTATCCTTTATGTGTAAATCCCCTCTTATTTGAAGTCCTACTTGCCTGTGTGTTATTTGTACTTTAAGTCACAATAATAGCTTGGCTGGGAACCACACTAGTGGATTCTGAGGGGTGCCTAACACCTTCCCCTTGGAATAATTTCAAGCCCTTACTCAATCTCGGGTTATCCAAACAAAACCATTCTTAGTGTCCTAATGCACTTAAATCATTAGGTGGCGACTCTTCAATTCTCTTAAACCCAATTCCCAAAAGGGAATGAGTTTTTTTCCAAATGTCATAAACCCGAATTCCGGGAGGAAAAAAGGGGCGCGACTGCATGGTGACTCTATTGGGGATTTCTTTTTGGCTTTTACCATTTCAAGCTATTAATGTGACTTTACATTTACTTGTTTTAAGCATTTATTCGCTCTTCTACTATGAAACTGACTTGTTTTTTTCTCTCTTTTCTTTATTTCTTTTATTGCTTTCCTTTACTGCAATCCCGTATTACTACTTTAAATTATTGTAAGTATTATTATGAACGTGCAAATACTTGGAAACTTATTTTAATTATTGCACAAGCATGTTTTCAACATCATCTTCCACTCGTGCCAAACAAAATACCTTAGCAACGCTTATAATGAGTGGTTGCGCCCTTCCAATATTATCACCCCTAAATCCGGCAAAGGTATATTTGCGGTAAAACCAGTCGATCAACGGTGTAGTCGACGGTTCCGTGCCTTTCCCTCTTGAGTTGTCCGCTCAAGGGTACCAGTCTAATACCGCATAGAAACCTTACTCTGTTTAATTATGCATGCATCATGGTCAAACCTAGTCGAGTCGGTCATGCTGTCCGTATATGACTCTTTAAGATAGCCTTGTCCAAAGTCCACTAGGTTTCCCAAAACCCAAACGGACACTACCACATTTTGTGCATTTACTTGGACAACTAAATGCTTCTATGCCAATTATTGATATTTAGTAGTCGAGTCTAGTGGTGGTAAGGGCCTAACCCTTTGTCTTGCAGAAACATGAGGAACGAAGTCCCCAGATTCGGCATGGTCGCCAATATTCACCCCAAACTGCTAAACTGGTGGAAGGATCTTCACTACAGTGATCAGACTCTCATCTGAAAGTATTTGGGGGAATTTACACTCTCTCTTGGAAATTCAACCCAACAACAAAATCATAGAAGTTGCTACTCTATTCTGGGATTGTGATAGGTCTGTGTTTCGCTTCGGAGACATTGAGATGACACCATTGCTCGAGGAAATAGGAGGACTGGTTGGTATACCGTGGGAAACTCCGGGTTTATTAATGCAGAAAAATGTCAAAGGTAGAGGTTTTCTCAAAATGATGGGTCTAAAGAAAAATCCAAACTTGACATGTTTGAAAGAGTCGTACATTCCCTTTGACTACTTGTACGAGAGGTACGGTCACAACAAATCTTACCGTACCTATCCTGATGAGTTCTCCCTTACATCATTGGGGCATATTCACCGAAGGGTATTTGTTTTTATGTTATGTTTCTTGGGGATGATAGTATTTCCAATGAAGAAAGAACGGATCCTTACTAGGCTAGCTATGGTCACCAAAACTCTAATGGAAGGAATTAACGGACAACCATTCAGTCTCGTACCAATGATCATCGCAGAAATATACCAAGCCCTAGAAAGGTGTCAACAAGGGGCCAAACACTTTGAGGGTTGTAATATGCTACTTCAATTATGGCTCGTGGAACATCTCTACTAGGGTGAGTACCGACAAGAAATCCACTGAAGGGACTGGGATGACCATATCACTTTTTATCATCCAAAGCGAATGAATTACATGCCCAACATGTTCGCCCAACCGGAGAATACTAGAGAATAGGTTGAACTCTTCGAAAATCTGATTGAGGACCAAGTACAATGGATGTTCGAGTGGTTCCTAATTGAGGAGTTCATCATCCGATCTAGAGATGCACCTTTATTAATACTAATTGGCTTAAGAGGAACGTACCCATACATACCTCTTCAGGTTTTAAGACAAGCGGGTAGGAAGCAGGTTATACCAAGGATCGACATGATGAGTCATTTCTGGGCTGACTTCCAGAATGACGACAGCCCTTACAGGTGCCGGGCTCAGCATATGTGGCATTGAAAGATTGTCTTGGGAAGGGACACCATTGAATCAGATAGATACCATGCAGGTTGTGCTCCTTATTATTCAGGTTGGTTAGAGGACAATCATAATGGTCTGGGTGAACCCGGGTTTGTTCGAGGTAACAGGATCATCGATGAAAAGACTGAAGCATAGGTCAAGTACAACCATCTTCGAAAGAGAATCCGAGAATGGAAAAATGAACACCGTGAGATACAGGAAGCCAATCAAAAACTAATCGAAGAATGGAAGGATATGGCTGTCAGTGTCAACAAGCAATTGGTCTATCTGGAGCGGGGTATAATAGGGTTGGAAAAGAAGTTTCTGAAAAGGGTCGAAGATTGCCAAACTGCTGAAGGAAATGAAGGAGGACACCTGGCCAAAGCCTACTTGCTGTTGGGACTGCATGAGCTAGTGAAGCTATTCGATGCAGCCAGTGATGCCGAGTCTGGGAAAGGTCCCTCTAGGACCAAGTAGATAGGAATTTACTCTTTCGTTTTATGAATTTAATAAGGCCAATGGCCATTAGTGACATTTTATTTTCTGTTATTTAGCGTCGTATTGGAGTTTTTCTACCGTTTTATCAATAAAATGAGGCATTTAGCATTTTAAGTTCTCCAAACTAACTTGTCGCTAGGCCTACCTCGGGCACAACGAGGTCCCCGGAATTAGGACGCGCTTTATATTTCAAGCACTACGTCTTTAAATATTACAACATTTTTTTTCTTATGATCCTCGCTGACTTGTTACCCTTTTGTTTTGGCTTTTGTTTATTCCCCTCCCCAAAGGTTAGTTTTTGAACTCTGGCAACGTCATCATATTTTACGAGATCCAGGGGCCCTCTACCTACTCCTCCTCCCAGTCCGGTCAGGCACGAAAACAAAGGAAAAATAGAAGATTTGAACAACTCAACTGAACGGGTAGAAGTCACCCATGGTACTCTGGTTCCCAAGGAAAATGCATCCTAGCTAGAACAAAAGCTGTTGAAGTTTCAGGAAGAACTTGATCAAGTCTGGAATCTGGCAAATCTGTCATTTTCCCTCACCACTCCTGAAGTTACTTTCCCAAATACTCAGAATCATGTGAATCCGCAAAATATCCCAAAGCAACAAAACTATCCCACTCCTCACCACCACTACAATACTTGCCATACCTCCACTAGCACCCCATTAATCATGCCAGAACTCCTAAATACCACAAATAACCACTGCTACACCCAACACAATACCGCCACCTATGTGGAGACTGTGCCACACTCCACCCAGCCCATCTCAAGCACACCCGAGTCTGGTGACAAGGACTTGCTCATTAGAAAGCTGGCCGAAGAGCTTAAAAAGTTGACTAGCAGAATTCAAGGCATTGAAGGTAATAAAGGGATTGAAGGGCTAAACTATGAAGATCTATGCATATAGCCCGATGTCGAACTGCCCGAGGGGTACAAACCTCCTATGTTCGAAATGTTTGATGGTACAGGAGATCCCAAGGTCCACTTGAGAACATACTGTGACAAGCTGGATGGAGTGGGGAGAGATGAGAAAATACGTATGAAGCTTTTCATAAGGAGCTTGAAAGGCCTTATCTTGGTACATTAGCCAAGATCCAAAGAAGTGGTCAACATGGGTAAGCATGGCGTCTGATTTTATGGAAAGATTTAGGTTCAATACGGAGAACACGCCAGATGTGTTCTATATCCAAAACCTTGAAGAAGAAACCCACAAAGACCTTCCGTGAGTATGCTACTCGATGAAGATCAGAAGCTGCTAAGGATATGCCTGCTTTGGAAGAAGAGCAAATGAACAAATTCTTCGTTCGGGCCCAAGACCCACAGTATTATGAGAGGCTGATGCCGATTGAGAAACACAAGTTTTATGACATCTTTAAGCTAGAAGAAAGGCTCGAGGAAGGCATCAAGAGTGGTATGGTTACGAACTTTGAAGCCTTTCAAGCTACCAATAAGGCTTTACAATCTGGTGGTACGTCCAAGAAAAGGGACGTAAATGTTGTGATGTTTGCATAGAGGACCAAATCCCCTATCAAATACCAAACATACCCAATACCTCCAATCACATATCAGCCTACCCAAAATTACCAAGCACCATCACCCTCTTACCAAACTCCACCACTCACTTATCAATCACCTCCCGCATATCAGCCCACTTCACCCAAATACTCCCAACAAGCACATGTTTACCAAGCCTACAACACTCAACCATCCCACTATCAATCCCCTCCCACACATCAAAACTTCCCTAGACCTCGACCAAATTTTGACTGCAGACCTCCCAAACAGTATACCGCCATTGTTGAACCAATTGACCAGTTGTACGAAAGACTCAAAGCTACTGGCTATGTCACCCCAATCCCTGTCATAACCCTAAAAAACCCCTCTTAGTGGATCAATCCGAATAAATCATGTGCATACCATTCTAACATGAAAGGACATACCATTGATGAATGCCGCTCTCTGAATGAGAAGATTCAAACTTTGATTGAGAACAAGATCATTGTAGCAAAGGAGCCTGCACTGAATGTCCACAATAACCCTCTTCCAGACCACAAGGGCGGAGGTTTCCACATGATCGAGATAGAGGATGACTGGGACCCCAAGGGATTAATCGATTTAATCACAGAAGGTGACAATCCAAAGAAGCCAGTGGTCATCCATAATCCGATTATAGTCCAGATTCAGCCTTCTGGGGACGCCGAGGTAAACATGTCCAAGCCACTCGAGTTTGAAGCACCATCCTCTGCAAAGACGCCAGCGCCAATTGAGGTCGAGTTATGTCACCAGCAAACACACTTACACCCTTTAAAGTTGCAATCTTACCGCCTAAGGGGACTACTTCGATCGGAGTAAAGATAGCCATGCCAATTCCAGTGGCAATGTCAGTAACAACACCATTCCACACAAAGGCTATACCTTGGGACTACACAGCAGAAGCGAGAAGAAAAGGGAAGGTCAAGTTTGGGGAATCCGTTGCGGCACAGGGTATGACAAGAACCGGCAGGGTTTATATTCCGGAGCATTTGGCTGAGACAAGTAAGCAGCCCTCTAGTTGGCCAACTATCACCAAAAATGGACCCGACGATCTCTGGAGAAAGATACAAGCCAAGAAATTCTCAGTCATTGATCAGCTGAACAAAACATCGGCACAGATTTCTATCCTTGCTTTGCTACAAAGCTCCGATGCATACAAGAATGCCTTGTTAAGAGTGTTGAGTGAGGCATATGTACCAAGTGATATCACCGGTGGAGAGACGGAAAACATGGTGGGCCAGGTATTAGAAAGTCACAAAATCACTTTTCATGAAGATGAGCTGCCACTAGAGGGATTGAGTCACAAGAAGGCATTGCAGATCACCGTGCAATACGAAGATTATTTTATCACTAGAATCCTGATTGATAGAGGGTCCAGCCTCAACGTTTGTCTGCTGGTAATACTCAGGACATTAGGAAAGGGGTTTCATGAGATCAAGGATGGGGCCATCAATGTCAAAGCTTTCGACGGATCCCAAAGGTCTACTATTAGGGAAATTAGCTTGTGTTTGCAAATGGGGCCTACTTGGTTTGATATTGATTTTCAAGTGATAGACGTACCGACATCTTACAATCTGTTGTTGGGACGACCATAGATTCATGCCGCAAGGGCCGTAGTGTCAACACTACACCAGGTAGTGAAGTTTGATGGAATAACCAAGAAGTGATCATTCACGACGATGGTAGCAATCCCATATACATTCGCAAGACCATTCCAGCAATTGGAGAACGAAAAAGGATAGGCAGGGAAAATTACCACCACATCGAGGAGTCAACGCCGTTGATAAAGACAAATAATGGGATAACAAGATTGAAAGCATATTGAACTGGAGCGGGTATGAACCTGGCAAGGGACTTGGCAAATATCTCCAAGGAATTGCTAAGCCCATCAAGCTCAAGAAACATGGCACCATTTTCGAATTGGGATATGAGTATACTTGGGAGGAATTCAACCGCTGGTTGCCACCATGGCGCGTTCCTTACTATCCATTGGAGCCGCCAATACCCCATTTGGAATAGACTTTCCAACTGGTCGAAGTTATCTATGGGTCAGAAGAAGTAGAAGCACTATAGAAGTAAGGAATTTGTTCTTAGAAGACGATGAAATGGATTGTTGTGTCATTTTCGAGGAGGGGGGAGGAAGGCCCTTCCATACAGGCTGTAAGCAGGGGAGCATGCCTCTATAACTAGACTATCAGAACCACCAGAGCCCGGTAAGCCTCGGGGTAGTAAGGCTGAACAACCATCATGCACTATTTTATTTTACTAGTTTACTTTCCGTCCGTATTTTTTTTAATTTTTGCAAGAAAGAGCTCCAATGTTCAAAACAGTTACGGAATTTATCAAAGCATTTCAGTTTTTCTTATAAATATTACTCTTAATATTTTCTCTCATTACTTTACTTATATATCATTACTATTATTTACCTTGATAAACCAATCACTGTGACATGCAACGAGACAACACGATAAAGAGACATAGATTCAGAGGAAGATGATATACCGGAAGAGGTTATTAAAGAAGTTGAGAATTTTGAGAAGAAACCTAAGTCCAACCCGAACGAGACTGAGATTGTTAACTTGGGAGATGCAGAAAACATCAAAGAAACACGAATCAGCATTCATTTGTCACCATCAGAAAAGAACGCATATATAGATTTTCTAAGAGAATATGAGTACATATTCTCCTGGTCGTACGACGACATGACTGGTCTGAGTACATCTATTGTGGCATACAAACTGCCAATTGATCTGACATGTCCACCAGTAAAACAGAAGCTCAGAAAGTTCAAGCCAGATATGAGTTTGAAAATCAAGGAAGAAGTCACTAAGCAGGTTAAAGCTAAGGTTCTAATAGTAGTTCAATATCCGACATGGTTAGCCCACATTGTGCCAGTACCAAAGAAGGATGGGAAGGTCAGAGTCTGTGTCAACTGCCGGGATCTCAACCGAGCCAGTCCGAAAGACAACTTTCCCTTACCAAATATACACATCTTGATCGATAATTGCACCAAGCACCAGTTGCAATAATTTGTAGATTGTTTCGCGGGGTATCATCAGATCTGGATGGATGAAGAAGATACTAAGAAAAATAGCTTTCATTACGCCGTGGGGAATGTACTGCTACAAAATGATATTGTTTGGGTTAAATAATGCAGGGGCCACCTGCATGAGGGCCATGACTACCATTTTTCATGACATGATACACAAGGAGATCGAAGTATACGTAGATGATGTCATCATCAAGTCCAAAAAAGCCATTGATCACATGGAATATTTGAGGAAATTTTTCAACAGGCTGAGAAGATACAATCTGAAACTGAATCCCGCAAAGTGTGCATTAGGGGTTCCAGCTGGAAAATTACTTGGGTTTATTGTAAGTCGCCGAGGAATAGAGATGGATCCATCAAAGATCAAAGCCATTCAATAATTGCCACCGCCAAAGAACAAGAAGGATGTAATGAGTTTCTTGGGGAGACTTAACTACATCAGTCGGTTCATAGCCCAATCTACAGTTATGTATGAGCCGATCTTCAAGAAGTTGAAAAAGGATGCCGCCACCAAATGGACCGATGAATGCCAGAAAGATTTCGACAGAATCAAGGAATACTTATCAACACCACCAGTCTTAGTACCGCCAGAGCCAGGTAGACCATTGTTACTCTACATCATAGTGTTAGATGGTGCATTCGGTTGCGTCCTAGGGCAACATGATAAAATCGGGAAGAAGGAACAAGCAATTTATTATCTCAGTAAGAAGTTCACCCCATACAAGGACCGCTATTCTCTGTTAGAACACACCTGTTGTGCTATAACTTGGGTGGCCCAGAAGCTGAAGCACTACTTCTGTGCCTATACTACATATCTCATATCAAGGATGGATCCTTTGAAATACATCTTTTAAAAGCCCATGCCCACAGGCAAGCTCGCCAATTGGCAAATCCTGTTGAGTGAATTCGACATTGTCTACGTGACTCAGAAAGAAATCAAGGGACATGCATTAACAGATCACCTTGCCAAAAATCCCGTGGATGGAGAATACGAACCCCTGAAAACGTAATTTCCTAACGAAAAGGTGTCATTCATAGGAGAAAATATTGCAGAATCCTATGACGATTGTAGAATGTTTTTCGACGGAGTAACAAATTTCAAAGGATTTGGCATAGAGGTCGTCCAAGTATCAGAAATCGATCAAAATTATCTGGTGTCTACCGAACTCAGGTTTCCGTGCACCAACAATATGACCGAGTACAAAGCCTGCATCTTAGGGCTCAAGATGGCCATTGACATGAACATCCAAGAGTAGCTTGTAATTGGGACTCATACCTACTTATACATCAGGTACGAGGAGAATGGGTGACCAAGAATTCCAAGATCCTCCCTTATCTGCACCATGTGCAGGAGTTGAAAAAAAGGTTCGCAAAGACAGAGTTCCAGCATGTTCCCAGAATCCAAAATGAGTTTGCCGATGCACTGACCACCTTATCGTCCATGATACAACATCTAGATACAAACTTCATTGATCCTATTCCAGTAGAGATCCATGATCAGCCCGCTTACTGTGCTCATGTCAAAGAAGAAGCAAATGGAAAACCTTGGTTTCATGACATCAAGGAACATTTGGCAAAAGGAGAGTAGCCAGATCTTGCAAATACTACTCAGAAGCGCACACTTCGAAGATTGTCCAAAAATTTCTTTCACAGCGGAGGAATCCTCTATAGGAGGACTCTGGACTTGGGATTAATAAGGTGTGTCGACGCAAAGGAAGCATCTAAACTGCTAGAGGAAATTCATGTGGGGACCTGCGGTTCACATATTAACTGTTTTGTCTTAGCAAAGAAGATCCTCTCGGCCAGTTACTTTTCGATGACTATGGAAACGGACTGCATCCAATACGTTCGGAAATGCCACCGCTGTCAGGTACATGCGGACATGATAAAGGTACCTCCAAAGGAGCTTAATGCAACAAGCTCACCATGGTCGTTCGCCGCCTGGGGAATGGATGTTATTGGACCAATCGAGCCTGCCGCTTCCAACGGGCACATATTCATCCTAGTGGCCATTGACTATTTTACCAAATGGGTTGAAGCAGCATCTTACAAAGCAGTGACTAAGAAAGTCGTGGCAGACTTTGTCCACGACCGTATTGTTTGTCGGTTCGGGATCCCGAAATCAAGCATCACTAATAACGGTTCCAACATCAACAGTGACTTAATGAAAGCTATGTGTGAGACCTTTAAGATTAAACATAAGAATTCCATAGCCTACCGGCCCCAGATGAATGGAGTTGTAGAAGCCGCCAACAATAAACATCAAGAAGATATTGAGCAAAATGATAGAGAAACATAAGCAATGGCACAAAAAGCTATCATTCGCTCTATTGGGGTATCATACCACAGTCCGCACATTGACTGGGGAAACTCCTTACATGCTGGTATATGGTACAGAAGCAGTCATCAATGCCGAAGTGGAGATTCCTTCCTTAAGGATCATACATGAAGCTGAGCTCAATGATGCAGAATGGGTGAGAAACCGCTACGAGTCGCTGGCCCTTATAGATGGGAAGAAAATGAATGCAGTTTGCCACGGTAAGCTTTATCAGAACAGAATGTCCAGAGCATTCAACAAGAAAGTCAAACCAAGACGGTTCACACAGGGGCAGCTGGTGTTAAAGAAAATTTTCCCGCATTAAGATAAAGTCGAAGGGTAATTCTCTCCCAATTGGCAGGGTCCATAATTGGTTCATCAGGTTCTAACAGGAGGAGCCCTCATACTTGCATAAATGGACGCAGAAGTTTGGCCAAATCCAATTAATTCAGATGTTATCAAGCGCTACTATGTGTAATCTTCATGTTTTTCCTATATAATGTAATTTGAACTACGTCTGACCTGATTTCCGTTTAAGAGGGGATACGTAGGGAGCCTTATGGGTTCGGTCACAATTCAATAAAATTTTCATTCCATCGCAATTGGAAACTAGGGCAGAATTTTGAGGAGGACCCACAAAATTCTAAAGTAACTTCAGTCGATCATCGCAAGCAACAGTCAGAAGCAACAGCCCAATAAACTGGGGCAGAATTTTGAGGAGGACCCTTAAAATTCCGAAGCGAGAGATGTTGCAATGTCCTGAACCACGTCACAGTCGTCGGTTCATCTAACTTAAATATATACTTATGTCATATCTTCAACAAACTCATGCATGTTTATCATCTAAATTGCTTTGTTCAGCAATGCTACCCTTATGATATATACCGTGTCATCAGATCAAAGCTGAACATGGCAAGCAAAGCCCGCGGGGACATGAACTAACTTTTCCCTTTACAAAACTTACAATTTTTCTTTGGATGCAGGCATTCAAGTCGCAAAATCATATATTATACACTCATACTTTTCTGGAATACAACTCTCAGAACTGTCACACCTATTCACAGTCGCTTTCCGCTTAGAATATCCCCAACATCCACAACGTCACAATCAGCTATCAGCTACCAGCTAAGAAATTTTATTACTATTTGCCTTTTATCTCTTGTATAAGGCTACCATTCTGCCTTTCGAGACTAAGCACTGTCTCTATCTGCATTTTCTACATTGCATAAGGCTACCATTTTGCCTTCCGAGGTTAAGCTCTACCTCCATCTGCATTTCATACATTGCATAAGGCTACCATTCTGCCTTCCGAGGTTAAGCTCTACCTCCATCTGCATTTCCCGCATTGCATAAGGCTACCATTGTGCCTTCCGAGGTTAAGCTCTACCTCCATCTGCATTTCCCGCATTGCATCAGGCTACCATTCTGCCTTCCGAGATTAAGCTCTACCTCCATCTGCATGGCTAAAATATCGCCACCTTTATCCCCATCTGCATGGCTGAAATATCGCCACCTCTATTTACATTTCGCATGGCTGAAATATCGCCAGCTTTATTTACATTTTGCATGGCTGAAATATGGTCACCTTTATTTACGTCTTGCATCGGCTGAAAGATCGCCACATTATTTATGCTTTCATGGGTTGAAAGATCGCCAAATTATCTAAAGGCGTCATTATTCGAAGGCATCATCCTCATAGCCCGAGAACGCCATGTCATGGCCTTAAGATCCCTTTAAATCTCTTGCATATCATTATTCAAAGGCATCATCGTTCGAAGGCATCATTCTCATAGCCCAAGAGCATCATTTCATGGCCTGCAAATCCTTTATTATACGCTTCATAGCCCAGGATATCATGGTCTGAGGACGTCATCCTAACCATCCAAGGACAGCATTCATGGTCCGACGGGAAATTGCATCATGTTTAAATTTATGCACGATATACGCTTGTATTGTTTATTTGCAGGTAAACTGGCGAGCAACGACCTTCTCAGCAGGAGCGATCACGCTTCAGTTCCCGCAGCCCTATTAGGCTTTAAGCATCCATCCCGAACCTGAATATTGCGTCTGTTCTTGGAAAACCTCTATCGGCATGTTCCGCCGACGGATCCTGAACTACATATGGCCTAATTCCTGTAAGAACAGGGATATGTAGGCAGCTTAGGAACTAGAGCACGGTCAAATTCTTCAAACCATTCTGTTCGGTCAAATTGGCCATTATATCTTTTTACTTCCCCGGTAAAGAGGGGCAGCTGTTGATACCCAATTTTTCTCTGTATATTTTGTTTATGAAAAATACTTTCAAAATAGAATATGTATGCATATATAAGTGCGTCGAAATGTTTTAGTATTTTTTCTAATTTTTAAATTAATTTATTGCCCTATTTTAGCAATACAAAAACCAGTAATTATTTCTTAAATTATCATTTTAGTGATTAATTTATTTTATTCTCATATTTATCCCAAAATATAGCTAAATTAGTTTTTGCACATTTTTACAAATTTATTTAGTATTTTTAAAGCTAAATTGCATATAATTACAATTTTAGCCTATTGGAGGATTTAATTGTGTTTATAATTATAAAATTAATTCCAGTATTTTTAATTTAATATTTATGTATTATTTATAATTTAGTACCTTTAATTTGTTTTTAGAAATCATTTTACTATTTTTATAAAATAAAAGGGGGAAAAGTGGCTATTTAAAATCTAGCCATGTTTCATTTCAATTGTAGCCCAAATCAACCCCCCAATTAAACCCATGCAATTTCAAATTACCCGGCACTATTTATAAATTACCTAAACCCTGACCCATTTGTTTCACCCGTCCGGCTCCCCTTTTAGTCCAGGTCGTTGATCATTTTGATCAACGGCCACGATTCCACATTTCCTTTTTAATCCACCAACACCCCCAACCCTAAAACCATTTTCATTCATCCGCTGCCTATGGAACCCCCCCCCCCCTCTCAAACTCTCTCGAACCTTCTATGAACCCTAATTGTCTCCTACCACTTCCACCGTGAAACCCACCGTAATCCATGGCTTCTCAGGCCATGGGAGTCTTATACTCACCTCCCCTTGCTCTTACACATTTATACATGAAGATTCGAGGCCAAACCTCAAAGGTTTTCCCTCAGACCTTTGCCGATTCAAGGTTACAGAGTCATCGTCGGCCTTTCTCCGGCGTACCATGGGGTTTTGAGCCTGGTTCTGACCTCTCCGACTCAAATTGGTGACCTTTTAAAACGCTTCTCATTCTAGGGTTCTTCTAAAACACTAACCCTTCAAGGTTTTCTCCAATTTTTTTGGATCTTTGGTGTATCTATGCTCTAATTGAGTCTTCAAACGATTTCCCTAAGTTTTCTTTCAAAAATTACTTTTTGAAATCTTTCTTTCCGATCTAGGGTTTTCTGAAAATGCTTAAGTGTTTATCCGACTTTTTTCTCATTTTCTTTTATGTGTATTTGCCTCTACTCTATTCTTATGTTTTCCTTCTACCACGAATGTTCCTCTACTGTGTTTTCTATATTCTGTTCTTGTATGTTCTTCTACTGTGTTCTCTATACTATGTCCTTGTATGCTTTTCTACTATGTTCTGCTATTTCTTCTACCATGGTCTGTTATGTTATGCCTACTGTATTATTCTACCATGTTCTTAAGTGTTCTTATTATTTTTTTTTTCTTCTACCGAACCTTGTTTAAGTCCTTTTTAAAGGATCTTCTTAAACATGCTTTCTTCTACTGTTCTTATTAGTCTTTCTTCATCAAGCTTCGAATTAGATTCTTTATTTTGTTTGCTTTGAACTCTTCTACTATATTTACATGTTATTCATGATTTCTAATTGCTGGAAGAAGCATGTTAGAAGTTTTAGTTCTTTTCTGAAACTTCTAAACATGTTTCGATTCAACTACTTGCCTCATCATCTCTGTACTTGATTCAAGGTGGAAACCCTAGAATCTGGGGGTTCTGTCGAGGTTTGATTATGTGATTTGATTGAACTAGGGTTTTATTTCATAACTTTTAACTCTGTCAGACTGACTTTGAGTCTCTAGACTAAGTTTGGGCATTTATTTTGATATAATGCTGAACTTTTTGCTAAAACTCTCTTACACTAGATTTTTTTTATACTGATTTATGCGACAATCTTCGTTCATGCTCACATGCTCCTTATATATGACGAATTTTCCTCTAAATGGTTCTCAAATTCGGAATTAGTGTAAACTTGCTTCTGAATATAGCTTGATTGATTTCTTTCTATATTTTACTGATTTCCTATGTGACTCGACTTAGGTAAAACCCTTCTTCATATTTTATGACTTGGTTCATTCATACCAAATTTCAGACCTTGTGATTTACTGGCTGTTAATTGATTCCCTTGCTTATTTGTACAAACTGTGTATTGTCAAAACCCTATCCTTAAATAATCTTTATGTTTTTGCCTTCAATTGCATGCTTTACACAAAGGGTTTATTCAATTCCTTTCCTTAAATAGTTTTACCCATTTGAATCTGAATCCCTTAATTAAGGGAAGCCTTGTGTAATTGATTGAATCAGTTTTCAAACTATTTTCTTACCTTATTTCTGCCTGCTTTTTGCACTATAAATACATGCCCTATTTTCACAAAGCACAGACGATTAACAATCCTACACCACTCACACTTTACAATTCAGAACTTCTTCTGCTTCCATACTCACTCACATATAATAGTATTCTTCCCTCTAGTCTGCATTCTGACTTTCAAAAGACTACTATTTTTTCTCTTTTGTTTCCTTGATACTGGTATGTCCTAATTTAATTTTCAGCATCACCACAATGTGTTTACATACAACTTTCTATATATATGTCTCTTTACTACTTTTGCAGAGTTAAATACCTAAACTAGCATGTTTATTTCCTTTTGCTTGTTTCTGCTATGAATCCCTATCCCTATTCCCTTTATGTGCTTTGAGTTACAAGTTTAAAACATGGAAATATACAAGTTATTGTTTGTGGATTAAGCTGGATCCCTTTGGGGATCCTAACCTCTAAACAATGTGTTCTAGTAGGCTTATGGGTGTGCCAGCATCTCTCATTGTTGGGTTATGCCCACTAGCCTGCTTTTATCTCTTGACACTCCCCATTCCCTATATCCCTATGTGTATTGTTTCCCTTCCCTTTTTCCCCTTTCACTATTCTGCACTTGCACTCCCTCTCTTAGTTCCTAAGTCCTTCCCCCCTCTTGTGAGCCTTGTCTTGGGACCTTGAGTTCCCTCTTAACTTGGACACCTGAGGGTTGGCCCTTCCACACAACACTATATTTAATTTGTAATGCATTTGGGTGTGAGCACTGCCCGGAGTCCACAGGGGGCTCTTAGGGAACTCTGACGCATCCAAATAAAAGAAAGGCTTTGGATCATGATCTTTGGAGTTGGTTTACTTCATGCTTCAGACATGAAGTCTGAATCAGGCTCTCCTTATGGGGATGGGTAACCATTCATGTAAAAAGGGTAGATAACTTGCCTATAGGAATCTCTAATTTCAGTATTTTCTCATATAGTCACCATGACTATAAGATTTCTACATCCATCGTATAGTTACCATGCCTATAAGATTTCTACTTCTTTCATATAGTCACCATGCCTGTAAGATTTCTACATTTTCATGTAGTTACCATGCCTATAAGATTTTATTTTTTTGCATTTTTCATATAGTTACCATGCCTATAAGCATTTCTGCATTCTCATTTAGTCTCCATGTCTTTAAGAATTTCAGCATTCTCATTTAGATTCCATGACTATAGGGATCCTGCACTTTCATGTAGATATGTCTATAGCTTCTGCACACGCACATAGAAAATATGCCTATAGGTCCTTTCTGATTCTTGTGTACCCGATTTCATTAGGAAAACTTGTATATAACTCCCAATAACCAAAAAAAATGTAATTAGATATCACGCAACGCTTAGACATCGTGCTATAGAATTTATGTACTCTTCCACATCGATGACAATGTTTTAAGTTGGAAAACACATAGAAAGCATTCCTGTAGGGGTTCTAATCAAATCTCTCGTTGGTAAGTTTAAAAAACTGTCAGTAGTAATGCATTCTCAATTGCAGAACCTGTGGGCTTTTGCTAAAACTCGCTTTAAACTGGCAACTTTTCTTTTTTTCTAAATCAATCTGCAATTAGTTTTCTTCTTTGTTTCTGAAATCAGTAGATATCATGCCTATAGGTTTTCGTCTAACACTTAGGCAAGCCTTATGATAACTTATAAACTGAATCAGATTTTATTAGCTACAACCAGCAGGCAGGCCTGAGTCGGGATTCCTATTTGAAATATGTAATAAATTAGTCAGCCTCAATTTTTTAAGTTTAATTAGACCTTAAACAGTACATGTAAGTCATGCTAGCTACTTGTTTTTCTTTTCCTAAAGGAGGTCTGTTTGAGCCTTTCGTTTGTTTACATGTTTCCCATACTTGTTATATGTGTTGTTGCTTGTTGCCTTAGTATTTTTACCTTTGAAACCACAAATAAGCCAACCGCTCCTCCCTATTTTAGGATTAGTAGTCCCAAGCACCTCCGGGGCTAATAGGATCGGGGTGGGTAATAGCATGCAACAAGAAAACGAGACTATTCCGCTCTTTAATACCTTAACGTGGTGGGAAAGGGTACATATGGATATGATGACCATGCGATAACACCACGTGTATAAGCGGTTACCAGGTGTTGTATTGGGTGATCCATATTATTAATAAACCTAGGACCCTCTTCCCTTTGTTCTTCGTTTCTTTTAAATCTTTTAAAACATTTCTTCTAAATCAACTCTCTTTAATGCTTTCCAACTTTGTTTATTTCTATCCTTTATGTGTAAATCCCCTCTTATTTGAAGTCCTACTTGCCAATGTGTTATTTGTACTTTAAGTCACAACAATAGCTTGGCAGCAAACCACACTAGTGGATTCTGAGAGGTGCTTAACACCTTTCCCTTGGAACAATTTCAAGCCCTTACCCAACCTCTGGTTATCCCAACAAAACCCTTCTTAGTATCCTAATGCACTTAAATCATTAGGTGGCAACTCTTAAATTCTCTTAAACCCAATTCCCAAAAGGGAACGAGTTGTCTTTCCAAATGTCAAAAACCCGAATTCCGCGAGGAAAAGGGGGAGCAACAAATATCAAGCTCTCAGCCTCACTCAGTCATTACTTTCCAGTCTTACACACACGGGCTCAAAATGGCATGATACTAGCCTAAAAGATGATATGATATGTCAAATAGCAATAATCGAGACTGAGGCATGATATAATATGCATGAACATGACTGAGTACAGAATAATTATGAAGAAAATGACATGACAGGAAGAAACAAACTCTTGGGTCTCAACATTATTGGCATGAAGCCTTAACATGATTTGTTGCTTATTAACTTAATCACATAGTTACAACACAGTTATAAACAAGAAAGAGTCACTAGGAGGTACTCTGGAATGATCCAGGATGTATTTCTCACGGTGCACGCCCACACGCCAGTCACTTGGTTTTTGCGTCACCTCAATAGTAATCGTAGAACATATAGTTTGGGGTTTCGAACCCTCAGAACCAAGTTTGGAAGCGTTAATTAACTCAAACCAAGACAAACTCTAGCTCGCTACGCACTTTCCTCTCGATTAGGCATCCAAATGCCCCGACTCTAACCAAAATTAGAACCATAATATCAATATATGCTAAGGGAAAAAAGCCCACGTGAAAATAATCAAATTACATCACAAATCCCGAAATTGGTCAAACTCGATCCCCGGGACCACATCTCAGATTCTAATAAAATTCACAAAACTAGAATCCCTACACTCTCATGAGTTCACACATACAAAATACTCCAAAATCCGACCACAAATGACCCCTCGAATCCCTAAATCAAAGTCTCCAATACCAAGCCCTAATCTCCCAACTTTCCTCCTTAATTTTCCACTAATATCATGATTTAACAATGGAAAAGTAGCCATAAACACAAATAATATGACTTAAGAAGCTCACCTAACTGAAACCCTTCGATTTCCTTGAAAGACCACAACCCTAGCTCTCTTCCCGTCTTAAAAAATGGTGAAACTTAGCAAAAATTCGCGAAGGCATCTATTTATATGTTCTGGCCAGCGCTACCGCATCTATGGTCCAATTCTCGCACCTACGGGACCACTTCTGTGCATAACCAACCATTTCTATGGTTTTACATTTAATAGCCCTTATCGTACTTGCGCTCAAATATCCGCACCTGCGCCTTTGCAAGTGCGCTCCACTCTCTGCATCTGTGGCTTCTGCCTTCTTCACATGTGGCTGCAACTGCAGCTTAATCTCTCTTATGCGGTTATCACACATGCTGTCCCCTAACCACATGTGTGGTTATGATAGAACCTCAACAACTGAATCTGCTCTAACAAATTTCCAAACTCCCTATTAGCCATCTGAAATCATCTCGAGGCCCCCGGGACCTCAAGCATAAGTACGAACAAGTCATAAAGCACTACTCAAACTTATACCAATTTTTGGAACACTCAAATCAACATTGAAACACCAAATCACCCTTGGATTTCCGGAATTCCTTTTCGACCCTGATATCAAAATTTCTACTACCAACCGAAAAGTGCCAAAATCCCAATTTGGCCAATTTAAGCCTAAATCTACGACGGACCTCAAAATTACGTTCTGATCATGCACCTAAGTCCCAAATAACCTAACAATGCTATCCGAACCATCAAAATTCACATCCGAGCCCTTTTTCACATAAGTCAATGTCCGGTTGACTTTTCCAATTTAAGCTTACCCAAAAGAGACTAAGTATCTCAAACCTCTCCACAATCACTCTGAACCCAAATCAACCAACTCGATACCACATAATACAACTGAAAGACACATAGAGAAGTATAAATGAGGAAAACGGAGCAGTAACTCATGAAACAACCGGTCGGGTCGTTACACTTCATCTAAAAGCGAGATACGAATTCCCTTAGCATCTCGTTCTTTCTTTGTTTGATTTTAAAGACACGGGACTTATTGGTGGAAACCTTGATGGCAACAGCATGTTCCCTCACAAAGGAATCCACCAACATGGCAAATGAGTCTATTGAATTCGGGAGAAGGTTATGATACCACATCATAGCCCCTTTCGACAATGTTTCTCCAAATTTCTTCAACATGACAGACTCTATCTCGCTATTCTTTAAGTCATTCCCTTTTACTGCACAACTGAAAGTGGTGACGTGCTCATTGGGGTCCGTGGTCCTATTATATTTTAGGACATAGCGCATTCTAATTTTTTTCGGGATGGGCTTCGGAGCCGCACTTGATGGGAATGGCCTCTGCACGAACATCTTTGAATCTATACCCTTCAGAATGCCCTGAGGATCTGATCAACCCTCAAGTTATAAGTCTCTATCCTTTTATTGTTATCTTTTATCTTCTTTTCTCCTGATTTGATTCTTTTGGTGAGATCCTCGAGCATCTTCATAATAGCAAGGGCTGTTGTTGACCTGTCGTTGCTTGATGTGTCAGGTACCTGCTCGACTCGATGGGCCTTTTCCAATGCCACTATCCTTGAGGTTTTTGTTGACTATGTAGCTGAGCAATAGCCATTTATTGTTCTTGCAACATTTCAAAAATGACTTGGAGGCTGACTTCTTCTTCCACTCCAAGTGCTTCTTGGCCTCCATCCTAGTTTTCCCTGCATCCGTTCCTTACGAGGTCCGCTCCTGATATCGTATTTAGAACATTGTGGGAGCTGATGTCAACTGGCTTCACATTTGGTAATCCCTCATGGTTTACAAGTTGTATACCCAGACCTATGCCACTTTTTTCTCCAAATTCTTCACTTTTATGAAGAGGTGCATTTTCCGTGCTAGACATGATTAACGCTGAAATCAAAGAATCTTTGACAAGAAAAAGTGTGAAGAGTAACATGTGTAATTAAATAATTAGCACCAAAACAATCACTGTTATTCTTAGCTCCAGGGTGGGCGCCAAACTGTTTACCTTGAAAATGGTAACTACAATTATATTTGATTTGTGGTTCTAAAAATATGTGATTTATCTTGATATTAGTTGTTAGGTAGTAGATGTTAAGCGTAGCTAAAGAAAATAATAAATTCAAACCAATAGGGTTATAATACTGGGCCTCGAGCTAGCAGGAGCAGAGCCTCGAAGTATAGACGGGCTAATGGCGACGAACGATCGATAGAGGGCCAATAATAACAAGGGCCTCAAAGATAGCCTTTTGTGGTTAATAGTGAGAAATAAATGAAGAATAATAAATGAACAATGAAATGATAAGTAATAAATGTGAAGAACAATTATTTAAGAAAAGAGAAGAGAATGTTGTATTGTATTCGATATGTTGTATACTAATGCAAATGGATTACAAGATGACAAGGGTTCCCTTTATACGGGAGGGGGAGGGGGAATCCCAACACAGTACGCATCTAATAATGACGGGAAAAAATATTAGTACAGATGTATAATGTCTTAGTACGGCGTTGTACTATTCTTGCAGACCCGGTCAGCTCTTAGCCACACGTTCTTGGGAGCTCTCCTGCATGACAATCACCAATATGAACTGCTCTGAGATTGACCTTCGATGTACTTCCTCGAGATACACATCTCGGGGTCGTACTTCAAACTCTACTCTAAGCTCCTCGCGGTCGGGCATGGAGTGCTATAATAACTTCAAAGTTGAACTCTTCCGATTTTGGCCGTATACAAATACAAAAACCAACCGGCCAGGTTGTTACCGATCGCGAAGGGTTGTGTGGAGCTTGAAAAGAGTTTGTTCATCGCGAGCGGGAAGGCATCGTTATCGTGTTATGGAGGTTCGATTTTTCTTCGTATACGCGAGGTAAGGGTCAAAATGTGATATGTTAGTAGGATGAACTAGTTTGGACTGTCTCTTATCGCAATCGTGTGAGGGAGTTCATAATCGCGAAAGAGGATTTTTTTAGGCTTGAATCATTTAGCCTTCGTATTCGCACAGCAAGGCTCGCATTTGTGTAGGCTTGGCAGGATGAACTTTGCTATCGCGGAAGGGACCTCGCACTCATGAAGTAGAATTTCTATGCGGCGCTGGTTTGGCCTTCGCGATCCCAGGGGTGCTTCTGCAATCGCGAAGATGAATGATTGGATAGTGTATACGATGCAAAATCGGGACTCACCTCATTTTCATCTCATTTCTCTCTTTGGAGGCGATATTGAGGCGATTTTGAAGGGCCATTTTCATTATCTATCAAAAGGTAAGTGATTCTACCCATTGTGAGCTAAATACATGGATTATATATGGATTTTAATATGGAATTTGGTTGAAATTGTGGGATTTTGGAATAAAACCTAGAAATGATAGTTTTTTTATTTTAACCATGAAATTGGGCATGAAATTCGAAATAAGTTATATATTTATGGTGTTATGGGTAATATTTATCTTCGAGAATTTTTGGAATCGGGATACGTGAGCCTGGGGGTTGACTTTGTTGACTTTTCTTTTGGAGTTCTGAATTGTTCTTAATTAATTAACTTACGAGTCTTTGAGTATATTTTGATTGGTTCGCATGTTCTTTGATTAATTTTAGATCGTTGGCATTGGTTTGAGGTGTTAGAGGGGAGTTGGATCCCGTTATCAGATTTCAGAGTGAGGTAAGTTTCTTGTCAAACCTTGTAAGAGGGAATTTACCCTCTATGTGCTATATTTATTATGTGCTACATGTCATGGGAACTATGCACGTATGAAGTGACGGGTATCCGTGCGTATACTATAATCTTGATTAGGTCCCAATTGACTTAGACTCACACATGTTTTAATTGTGCTACTTGAGTTATTCTTTACAATTTAAGTACTTTAATTTATCTTTTAGTCTGAGACTAGACTTATGCGGAGTATCAAACTTTACTATTTCAGATAATTGATGCACTACTTGATTAGTCACAGAAATTATACTTTTTTTTTCATGGATTTCTTCCTCGTTGTACGTATTCGTCCAAAAGTTTTCTGAATTTCATAAATCACTCATATATTCATGAGTTAGACTAGTGACCTGCCATATTTCACTATTCTTATGGGATAGGGTTGAATGCCTAAGCAGTACCATTATGGATCGGGACATTCGCCTCGGCAATATTATGAGATGCATCTATGGATCGGGATATACGACCTCGACAGTGTACACTATTTTATAGATCGGACCTTATGACCTCAGCAAAATCGTGCTTAATATTCGATAGAGAGTCAGCGTACCTATGAGTCTTCCTGACTTAAGATTTGGTATTTTATTTGTTATTGATCAAATACATATTCCATTCGAGGTAGTATTTAGTATTTGAGGATTTTGTATTTACTTTTCTATTGAGGATCGTGTTATGCACATTTATTTATTTTTATTGCTTTTACTAGATATGCTTCATACATGTCTATTTTTATTGTACTTTGATTATTGGACTACTAGTAGGTGTCAATATCGACTCCTTGTCAATTGTTTCGAGGTTAGGTTAGACACTTACTGGGTACGCGTTAATTTAAGTACTCAAACTACACTTCTGCACTAATTGTACAGGTAATGAGACAGGTACATTCGGTGGTCATCTAGGCGCATTGCCGCGGCTACTGAGGAGAATTATGGTGAGCTTCATTCAACGTTATGATCTGCAGAACACAGAGTCCTCGTCTTATTCATTTAGTATATTTTGTCTATTTTCTATTCCACAGAGTTGTTGTCGTAGTATTGTACATTCTAGTATATGGTCATGCACTTGTGATATCGGGTTTTGGGGATTTAGACTACTATTGTTGGATGTATTTCTTCTACGGCATCCGGTATTATATTTTGATCATATTTTAATTTTGAAGATAATGTTAGTATTTTCTATAAAAATAGAGAAATTTCTCTTAATTATTTCACTATTATTTTTAAATGCATTATGAACTACCGATTATCATGTTGATAAATTGTTGGCTTGCCTAAAGGCAACGTTGGGCGCCATCACGGCCTATGGTGGGATTTGTATCATGACAACTTGATATTATAGCACTAGGTTCACTTAGGCCTGACAAGTCATGAGCAACTCTAGTAAAGTCTTGAGGATAGGTACAAAAGCATTTGTACTTATCTTTGAGAGCTACAAGACTATTAGGAAAGCTTCACCTCTTGATTACATATCGTGCAACTTGATTTTGGTTGAATCTTATGTCTTCATTTCCTTTTCAACTCATTCGTATGCAATGCTGGCAATTCGAATCAGTTGGGCATGAATGAGTTATGGTGATGCTACATATATGGTGCGTGATATTTTTCACTACATTAGGAGGGTGGACTACTATCGTCACCGTGTGGAGGGATGTTCAGCCATTTCAGTTTAGTGTTGGTGTTGCACATAGGTTCAAGGCTATACATGGTATATTGTGATGATTCTCGCATTGTTATCACGTAGTACTAGTGTAAATGACAGAGTGTTTACTTATGTTTTGGGGCAATGAATGATACATGAGGAGGATTATTCAGTTCATGATTGGGAGTTTGGGATTATAGTGTAGGAGAGGCATTTGGGCTATGGATGTTCAGGCTTTGGTTGACAAAGTTGTGAGATTGGGTATTTTCGAATTTGGTAAAGTTCTTTCTTGTATTATTGTGCTTTCATACTTATTTGAGTGCAATAAGTCTCATTATTATGGTGGTCTTTATTTGTTTGTCCTTGGGGATACAATATTGCAAAGTGGTGCTTAAGAAGCGGTTATCAGAGATAACAGTGTGTTTCAACTTCAGGCTCGAACTCATGCTTTTAGTGATTGATGGCTCGAGTGAGATGATCCTTGTTGAGGCTTAGAATAATGGCATTGTATTAATTCAGGTACTAAAGAGATGGATCGTGTTTGGGGCGGCATTATTGGTGGTGGAGGATGAGAAAGGACATGGTGGGATATATCTCGTGGTGGTTGAATTATTAGCACGTCATGTATGAGCAACAGAGATCGAGTAGTTTGCTTTGGAAGATGGCTAAGCCAGAATGGGAGTGGCGGCGTATCGTATGGGTTTGTGGTAGGATAGCCACATGCTTTAATAAAGCTTAGTGTGATTTGGGTCATGTGGGCAATGACTGAATTTGTGTATTTCATTTAAGATGGTGGCTTCTATGCTTAGGAAGTTCGAATGTGATGAAAAGGGTTTGCTTGGAATGTGAATGCTTGATTATCATTTTGGGATGCAATATATCTTAAAGTTTTAAACGTATTATTGGACCTCCAGTTTATGTTAATAGAATGAATAGACTCTTACAGCTAGTGGACGGGTGTGGACTCAGGATGATTAACTGATTTTATAGTGGTTATAACCATAACATTGTTGTTGGAGGATGTTGATATGGGGCTACACGGTGGGATATCTCCTATTGAAGGATAGGGGTTTCATGATTTCTTATAAGTTTCATATGAAGAGTTTTACCTTTCATCCAACGGGAAACATGTACTACGATGTGAGATTGGATCACTTGAAGAAAATGGTGCGATTGTCATGAGGTTGAGTGTGTATTTGTGGATGATAATTTGGGATGTGTTATGATTAGTTCAACATGAGATTATGAGAAATTTTGCTGAGTAACATTGCGAGATCGGGGTAACGAAGGAGGATGAGTCATTTTAGCTTATTGGGTTATGTGATTGTGGCTTAAAGCCTAGTGAGAGGGCTATCGTTGATGATTGGGCCTCATGGTCATGTGTTTTTGTAGTGTCTAGGCTTCAGTATGTTTATGGATTAGTTATGAACCGAGAAAGAGGTCATAGGGGTAACTTGAGCAAGGAATGTGGTGGATGTGTGTTACATTTCACCTTATTGATTAGGGAGGTTGTAGGATGACATAAACTTGGTACTCCTTTGTAAATGGGATTTGCAAGGGAAATGATTCATTTGGTTGCTTCTTTTTGGGGTATTCATGTTAACTAAACACTAGTCATTCGACTTGTTTTGCTATGTATTCGGGACTAGACCAAAGTGGGTGACTCTCAAGTATGGTTTTAGTCGGTTCAAGATTTAAGGTGTGGTACCTAAGGATTTTCAGATTTTTCTATAGCAAAATATTCTGAATTTGTGTTGGTTTGTGGTAGAGACTTAGAGTATTTCTACATCATTATTGGTTCTGCGACTGAGTGTTAGGAATATGGAAGAAACAACTTCAAATTCTTAGAAGGTCTCTTCTGAACGAGCATATCAGTTGGAGGTTCTATTGAGTGCATGAGAGGGTATAAAATGGCTTGTGAGTATTAAGATGATGTGTTCTTGTGATTTGGGGTTCATTCAGGATGAGTGTTGATTGAGATCCATTATATGCTGGGAAAGAAAGATGTTATTTTGAAAGTAAGTCAAGGATAAATTTGAAGAAGTTGGGTCAGTTTAGTAGTTGCTTGGATCAACATGGTAAGGAAACTGATTCACTCCTTCGGTATGTTAAGTCTATACAAGTGTTGTGGCAAGAACTTGTTGGCTTCATAATCTACGTGATTCGAATGATTTAGAAGACTCAGTTTTGATGGCTCGGTTATGTGCAGATGGGTCCTGAAGCATTTTTGAGAATTTTGACCATGACTTGAAGTTTGTGTTTTCTTGGGTTATGGAAAGTCAGTTGCGTGTTGCGATTTTTCTCCTGAAAAGCGTTAAGTGAAAGAAGTTTCTAACCGATGAAGTGCTTATTCTATTGGTGATTCTGGATTGATGATGGGATTCTCGTACTCTCGCATGACACTATGAGAGATGCGATAAACTGTGCAAAATTGGAATTGAAGGGTCAATGTTGCGGTTCAGTTTTGACAAGGATTTCACGATCTCAAGCCATCAGGGGAGATTTTTGATGTTCAGAGTATGCTAGCACTATTTTAGTGCCACCTGAGAATTGTGTGTTTTGTAGGAGAGGCATTATATATTGATTTGCAGATGCTTGACTAGCACTACAGGAATAATATGGTTGGTAGCTAGTGATGTTTCAATTTTTGTTACTTAGTGTGGAAAGATTATGAGAGTATCTCCCATGGGATGATTTTGTAGGTGTGACGTGTCAGTTATTTAGGTGGGAGTCACGTAAGGAGAGTTTATTTCTGAGACGCGGATCATTCTTCTGGTTGCGGACTATGAAAGTTTGTTCAGGATTTGACAGTTGATTGTACACGTCATTAATTGGGTGTGGACTTTGGAAGGCTATTGACCTATTTTGAGATGATCAGAATGGATTTAGAGGTCCATTGGTATGCCAAATGTGAATGTATATTCTACACCATATAAGATATGTTTATTGAGAACAACATTTGCCTATGGATGAATCTTCGGGCTTAGTAGATGTTATTCCTATCATCATCTATTTCTTATTTTTTTTATGATATGTGAGTTGTGAGGCGGCTTGATAATTCACCAGCATATTGTGGTCATGTGTAGGTTGTGACGTTATATGAGCGAGATGGCTCTCAATATGCTACTTTATTTTTTGCTCCTTAGTCGTGCTTGGCCTCTTTATTTATGGTATCTATCTCCCTAGGGTTATGCTTATGCACGTGGCGTGCTTGTTGTTGATACACGTGTGTCTAGTGAGTATGAGCATCTTGGCTCGATGGGTATTCCCATGCAGATTATTATGTGTGGATCGGGTGGCACGCTGCTACAAGTGTGATGTTCGGATCGGTTGCATCCCGCAACTGTATCATGTGTAGATCAGGTTGTACGCCGCAACGGTAAGATGTTGGGTACGATTTCTTGTACTTATTTCATGTTTTTTGCTCCCCATTTGTGGGATAGATTCATAACTTTTTGGTTGGTTGTTATATCTTTTACGCGTGTTGGATAGTTCTAGTACTAGGATTTTCTTTCCTTATCAGTCATATTCGAGATGTGGCTTGTCAGCTCATGGATGGTATCGTATGAGATTTTAGATGGTCTTTGATGTGGATTGTTGACCAAGCAGTTTGTACTGGGTCAGATGAGGTTATTTCACCTGGAATTAGTACAATTGGATTTGTATAATGTATGTTTGGAGGGAGAATGTCGCTAATTAGTTCAGAATGCGACAATGATTCTTGTTGAGCGGAATAGCTCCATGATTTGTTGGTCTGACAGGTGGTTATGAGTTTATACATATATCTTTCATTGTTTCATTATTGCGAGGTTTGGAAAAGCATTTTGAAGCGTCATGATGGTTCGGAAATTATAGCTATTGTGATTGGAAGATATTACTATAGGCATATGAACAATGCGGTATATTGTGTGGTTACAAATCGGGTTTATGATTATGTTTTGGTACGGCTTGTTAAGGTTGATACAGGATATGTATGCAAGAATCGCACCTTAAAGGAAATTTCGAATGTTGGAATTTGGTTTAAGGCTTGTGGGCTAAGGTAGCAGGAAGAATCTTCAGTCGGGGTTGAGCTCATATGTGTTGAGGTGGCACGGGTATGTGCATAAAGAGTTATACAGTGATTCAACAGCTTGCGGACGACTCTTCGCATGTTCTAGAATGAACGTATGATTAACTGGGGAACGACCGATCGGTCATTTTCAAGGGCGGCTCTAGGGTAAGGCAAGTGAAGCCCTTGCCTTAGGCCCCCAAATAATTAAGGCCCCAAAAATAAGAAGCACTACTATATTATTATATAATATACACTGCATAATTTATATTTATATAATTATTAATAAATGGTTTTAAATTTAATAACTTTTAATATTTGGTAGACGTAAAATTGAGTGAGTTAATTGGATAAATTTTTTCACTAAATTAAATGATATATTTATCTTCTCATCAATTTTATTTTCTTCCTTTATGTTTAGTCTTTTTTCATGGTTCTCACGATTTTACTTTTTAATTTCAACTCAAATTCTCTAAATTAACTATTCTTTTTTGTCACATTTTATTGATCCACACACTAGAAAGCAAGTTCTTTTGTGTTTCATCTTTTTTAACTAAGAAATCCCTGATACAAATGTCGCAAGATTCAAAACACGACGGATAATGGGTTCACCCTTTACCATTTTCATTTAGGGGAAGATAAATTCAATACCATATGATGTGCGACTAACTCATACATCATGAGTTGTACTCTCAACAGTATATCAAAGTCATATAGTTTTTTTTGTATCTCAATATAATATGGATTTCGTAAAATATGTTTCAGGGTCTTTTTAATATATTTTGATTTTAGGCCACCAGTTCTGTTGAGCCGCCCCTCATTGACGATCAACAATTATTTATAGACTATAGCCCCATTATGAACGTACTGTTCAACCAACTTTATTCACATTTTGTAACTGAATAACACACTCACTGCCTTTAATGTTCTTGTCATTATTGCCTTATCTTAAATGAGACTCTATAAATTTGATTGAGAATATTAGGTGTGGACAAGTGGCTCTGATAGGAGACTAGTAAAGCCTTGATTTAGGTCCCACGAAATTTTTAATAATGAATTTTAAAATTTTATTTCAAATTAGACAATATTAATGTTTGTAGAAAAAAAAGTACAAAAAATTGTAAAAAAAGAAAAAAGAAAAAAGAAAAAAGAAAGGTGTCTACTCTTTAACAATAAAATATTTTAAAACTTTGAATTAAACTATTTAAATCTTCATATTAGTAAATACATTTTTTACAACAATATCAAAGATAACATATTGTAAATATATGTATAACATCTCATTTATTTAAATTATTATTTTCTAATATAAATTATAATATTACTATGTGTAGTTAAAGACTTTATGTCATTTAAGAATATATATTATAAACAATAAGTATGAAAAAAATGGCAAAATTAATTTTTTTGCATATATATGTATACGTGCTAATAAAAAAAGTATAATGCCTCTTATTAAATTTGACTTTAGGCGCTAATTTTAAGGAGCCGCCCTTGGTCATTTTGAGCTCTAGGGGTATTAGAGCCTATTTCCATTGTCACGAGATTTTATTTTATTTTGTTCTACTAAGTCAACATCTAACAATTAATGCATTTTATCTAATATTAGAAAGGAAAGAAAACAAAAGAAGATAAAACCAATTCAGTTTTTTTCATGCTGATGGAAACTGTCAACGTTATTCGGCGAATTCGTTGTTCTGTTACTATTACATGACACGTTTTAGGCTCCCAAGGAATGTTATTTACTAACTCTAACAAAACATCCCGTGTTACACGTGCTAGATTTATTAGGAAACACAATTATTGTATTGAGTAAAATGACAACCCAACACCTCAACCAATAAGAACAACCTTTGTCAGAAAATGATTGGGCTGATAATGTTGTACGTAGTTACACTATAGTAAAAAACAACTTTTGTCAGAAAATGATTGAAGCAAAAACGGTGTACTAATTAATACTATATATTTAGTCTTGTAGTGAAGATTTCTTGTTTTCTTGAAGAGGTGACAGAATGAGTAAAGAAGAGATTGAGGAGAGCAGTGTAACAGAGGGATTATTGAGGAGAAATGGTAGTACCGGAGGAAGTACTGGATCATTGAGGTGGGTTGATGGTAATGAATTAGTTGATCAAGATGTAGTGGTTGATAATAATGAGGAGATTAGAGAAAGTAATTATGGATCTGTTAGGAGAAGGCTTAAGAAACCAAAAAGAGTGGATTCTTTAGATGTTGAATCTATGCAGATTAAAGGAGCTCATGGTAGCCAACACAAACAGGTAATTTTACAAGATTTAACTTTTACGTCCGGACAATACAAAGATTTTTACAGAATAATTGTCGTTTATTCCATAAAATACGGGTCAATTCATTTTTATCAGATTGCCAATTAATGCTTATCATGGAGATTTACATCTAATTACATTGTAAATCACCTGGTTGCGTAAATACACTTAAACTCAATTTTTAGAAACATTTAACTGACACATTGACAACCTAAAGGAACTTTTGTACTGTATTTGAACTTGTTGTACGTAGTAGGTCATCCTTATTTTGTTACTAATCCCACTTTTATGAACAGTAATTATCATTTAGAATTCTGAATAGTTTAAAATTTATCTTATATTATTAATGTATAGAAGTTAAAACTTTTTTTTCAATGGCATCTCTGAGATTCTGTGATGATATGGTTTCTTTAAAAGTTGAGTGTCTTATGACCTTTTTGCCTTTCCTGTTGTGTTTCATTAGCTTATGGTTCTGTTTGATTAAATAAGTTAAATAAGCTTTTCTTATCGAGAGCACTGTGGACCAAAAAAACGTAGTAAATGCTTTTGGAGAATGAGTAAACTACCTTTTTTATATTTGTGTCTAGCCAGCTTGCGCGCACCTCGACTATTTCGACGAGATACCTGCTGCCTCTAAGCAGCAACAGATACCAAGTACTTTATCCACCAAGGCTCGGACAAATGTGAAGAAATCACCTAGTGTGTTTGTCTTCGCTGGAATTTGAACCCGAGACCTTAGATTCTCCACCCACTTCATCGACGACTAAGCTACCTTACGACAAGTCATTACCAAAATTTTCAAGTCTGAGATTTGCTGCAACAAATTGCTGTCCATTAATTTGGAAGGAATACCTTAGCAAATTACATTAATCAGAAAAATATATATAAAAAAGATGATCTTACAGAACAACTTCAGAATTCCTTAATAAACCACTAGTCATGAAAAGGATCCTAGATAGACTATAATGTTGCGGCCATGCAAATGCATGTTTTGATTGTACATGTTGATTAAATTCTTGGCTAATTTCTTTCACTTGTACAAAACAGGATGTGCCTCTTTTGGCTACTCTTGCTCTAGCATTTCAAACACTTGGTGTGGTATATGGTGACATGGGCACAAGCCCTTTATATGTTTTCTCAGATGTATTCAGCAAAGTCCACATCACTTCAGAAGTTGATGTCTTAGGGGCGTTGTCAATTGTGTTTTACACAATTGCACTCATTCCTCTTATGAAGTATGTATTCATTGTGCTTAAGGCCAATGACAATGGAGAAGGTATATATATGGGCAATTACCAAAAGTTTATCTTTTGTTCTCAACTTGTCATATGCTGAGATTCTAGTAGATAATGTTTTTTTATACATGGCAGGAGGAACTTTTGCACTGTATTCATTGATCTGCAGATATGCAAATGTCAATCTTCTTCCGAATCGTACGCCTGCTGATGAATGTATCTCAAGTTTTAAGCTCAAATTGCCCACTCCTGAGCTAGAAAGGGCTGTGTACATAAAGGAGATACTGGAACGTAAGTCGCTGCTAAAAACACTTCTCTTGTTGTTGGTTTTGATGGGAACGTCAATGATAATAGGGGATGGTATCTTGACCCCAGCAATATCAGGTACTTTGTCTTAGTTTCATCATCTTGAAATGGATTGCAGTATTTACTTTTGTGTCGTTTGAATAGAAATTATATACAGTATGGCTTTAAAATGGTTTTCTTTTTGGGCAGTTATGTCTGCTGTTAGTGGACTGGAGGGTAGGGTACCAGGATTTAATACAGGTGATTTTGCTTCTATGTTTAAAATAACTACATTTGGCTACTTCTAAGGAACTTAGATAATATAATTTTGCTTTATTGAAATATTAATGTGATTGATATTGCATGCAGATGCTCTTGTCATAATTTCAATTATCATCCTTGGCGCATTATTCAACATACAGAGATTTGGGTCAAGTAAAGTTGGTTTCACTTTTGCTCCGGCCCTTGCTTTGTGGTTCTTCAGTCTGGGGTCTATAGGAATTTACAATATGCTGAAGTATGACGTAACAGTTATAAGGGCTGTAAATCCAGCTTATATCTATCTATTCTTCAAGAAGAATTCGAGCAAAGGATGGTCCGCTCTTGGTGGCTGTGTATTATGCATCACAGGTGCGCGAAGTTATTGTTCTCCTTTCACTTGCTCTATAGTTAAAAAAGAATTTGGCATACTTAGAGATCCGAGTAATGGATGCATCTGCCAATGTGTATATGTATACCTAATGGATATATATATGTGGATTGAGATATCGGTAAATTTTGCAGAAGGCTGCCTAGAAGCTCCTTTTCTATAGAGTGCCATTATACATCTGATTATAGGACATAGTTTTGACACTATTTTAAATTTGCAGGAGCAGAAGCGATGTTTGCGGATTTAGGTCATTTTTCTGTGAAGTCTATACAGGTGTTCTTTCATTGTCCTTTCACTCTTATCTACTTACCTTAATTTGATATCTACTACAACTGTTTCATTTCTGATGCAAGTTGTCTGGTGCAGATTGCCTTCACAAGCGTGGTGTTCCCATGCCTTCTGTTGGCCTACTTGGGCCAAGCTGCTTTTCTTATGCAACATCCTCAGTCAGCTGGCAGAATATTTTATGACTCAATCCCTAGTAATAATCGCGCTAACATTCAGGCTTTCAGCTCTAAATATTCTCTTTTCGCATCCTATCTATAGCTATTGAAGTATTAAATTGTTTCTATAACAAGTGCTCCATTGACACCCCAGATTCTTTTTTGTGAACAAGCAGATAGTCTCTTTTGGCCAGTTTTTGCGGTAGCAACTGTAGCTGCTATAATTGCCAGCCAAGCCATGATATCCGCTTCATTTTCATGCGTTAAGCAAGCCATGGCTCTCGGATGCTTCCCTAGGGTGAAGATTATTCACACCTCAAAAGAGCATATGGGTCAAATCTATATTCCTGTCATCAATTGGTTTCTGATGATAATGTGCATGATCGTGGTTGCTGCATTTAGGAGTACAACAAGTATAGCCAATGCATACGGTTAGTGTCTCTCTTTAACTATATATATTTGAGTTATTAATTGGATACTAGTTTATTTCTGTCATTACAATATATTCCTTGTTTGTTCATATTGAGAGTATGACTATTTTCTATTGCAGGCATTGCTGAAGTCGGTGTCATGATCGTTACCACCACTTTGGTTACAATTGTAATGCTACTGATATGGCAAACAAATTTGCTTCTGGCTTTGTGGTTTCCATTGGTATTTGGCACAATGGAGCTCATTTATATGTCTGCTGTTTTATCAAAGATCTTGGAAGGTGGTTGGCTTCCACTTGTTTTCGCCTCTCTTTTCCTCTGTGTCATGTATATCTGGAACTATGGAAGCGTGTTAAAATATCAGAGTGAAGTTAAGCAGAAAATTTCGATGGATTTTATGGACGAGCTTGGATGTTCGTTGGGGACAGTACGAGTACCAGGGATCGGTTTACTATATAATGAACTGGTTCAAGGCATTCCATCTATTTTAAGTCAGTTTCTATTGGACCTTCCGGCTATTCATTCTGTAATAGTCTTTGTGTGCATCAAATATGTGCCAGTTCCTGTTGTCCCTCAAGAAGAACGGTTCTTATTTCGAAGGATTTGTCCTAAGGACTATCATATGTTTCGTTGTGTAGCTCGATATGGATATAAAGATGTCAGGAAAGAAGATCATCACTCATTCGAACAACTTTTGGTTGATAGCCTTGAGAAGTTTTTAAGAAAGGAAGCACTTGATCTTGCTTTAAAAAACAAACTGTCACAACCTGAGCTTGACAACAATTCTGTGATGAGGCCAAGGGACAACGCTGAAGTTGGCGTGGATGAGCTTAAGGTGCCACTAATGCGCGATCAAAGATTAGAGGTCGGGACATCTACCTCTGAACTATTAATAACAGCATCAGTAGACGATGATCCTGGTTTAGAATACGAGCTCTCAGCACTTCGCGAAGCCATTGAATCAGGATTTACATATTTGCTAGGACACGGGGACGTGAGGGCAAAGAAAAACTCATGGTTCATCAAGAAACTAACCATAAATTACTTGTATGCATTCTTTAGGAGGAATTGTAGAGGAGGGGTTGCAACAATGAGGGTACCTCACATGAACATCATCCAAGTTGGAATGACATACATGGTTTAAGCTCCTGTTGCGGCCTTAATATTCTGAAATACAAACATGTAGTAATGTTATGCTCCTTGTAGTACTGCAGGTATAAACTTGAATATGGGTTCACACTTTTTTTAGTGCCCAATGGACTTGGGTTTTGAATATGATGTGGTGAAATTCAAAAATAGCCAGATTTACAAGTGGTGATTGAAAAATAGCCACAGTTTCAAAAGTAATCGAAATTTAGCTACTTTTCATGTAAAGATAAATCTGAACGAAAACACTGTTCAAAATCCGGAAAATATTTCAGCATAATATACTAGACTTGCAACATAATATACTGGAGTTCCAGCATAGTATGCTGGAAGTTCATTCACAGGTGCTCCAATCTCCAGTATATAATGCTGGAGTTTTCTGTGTATTGAAGTTCCAGCATAATATGCTGGAAGTATATACACATGTTCATCAAAGTCCAGTATATTATACTGGAACTTTCCGTGTTACAGCAAAATAATGGCTATTTTTCAATAACTTTGCAAACCTTGACTATTTTTCTAGACAAAATACCTTACCATCCCTCTAAATTTGACACATATTATTAGTTACAGCCTTAAACTATTCGTGGTCTTAATTACCCTCCTCAACTTGGCATTTTGAGAGCCAATACCCCCGTGAACGCTGATGTGGCAAAAAGCGTGAGTGCACTCGCTTGCCACGTGGATTTTTCTGCATATGTGATATTTTTTTGAAAAATAAAATATATTTTTAATTTTTTAAGTATGTTACTTTTTTAGATAATTTTTTCCGAATATAATTTATAATAAAACTTGGATAGAACTACATTATTTAGGTTAAATTATTTGGCTAAAAATAATAAAGTTTTAGTTAATTTTTTTTTGGATTTGACATGATAATAAAGATTTATATAATTTGAGGGGGTAATTAAGACCACGAGTAGTTTAAGGTTATAACTAATAATTCGTGTCAAGTTTAGGAAGGTGGTAAGATATTTTGCCATTTTTCTATTACTAGTCCAAAAACTGGCCAGCCCATGTTATTTTCACCATACTAATCTCTGTGGATTACAGGCCCAAATAAAACAACAACCTACCTATGGGCTACTAAAATATGTTGGACCTTGTTTGGATAATTCTTTTTTGCTTTTCTGTCATGCTCTATTGATGTAAAAATTGCATGGGGCGCCCTATTTGGTCGCATCTATTTAACTTATACCCATTTTTTTTTAAAGTTTTAATATTTACCCAGTTTTTAAACAAATTCAGCCCCTTTCTCCTCCTCCTTCTCCTCCTTTGTTTCTTCTTCTTCTTGTGAGAAGTGCAGAGAAAATGGGAGTTCCAATGGGTTTTAAGCTTGTGAGAGGTGCTTGTATGTCAAGTGAAAGAGAATTGGCTTCTCGTTTAGGTGTTCAATCTCCAATTCATGATAACATTGAGCAAACACATGACTGCTTTAATTCTTGTGCTGAGTTTATGCTTTGACGAGATTTCTAATGGCTGAGCAGTTGTTATTGAAACTCATAATATTGAGTTAGGTCAATAGGCTAAAACTTCAGGGCAGGAGATAATAACAGAATAATTATGTGCACTTGTGGACCTTATACTTATGTACCCGGGCTAGCGCCCTCTCTGCTGAAGTTCGCCAGTTACAAACAAAAACTTCAACTCTTTACAAAACAAAAACTTCAGCTCTTCAGGCCCGACTACCAGAATGCTGAAATTTTGCGTGATTGTCTTTGCTACTTCAACCCCGCATACTGAAATTATGCGAAAAAGCGGGTACACTTTCAATTTTTTTTGCAGAGTGGGCACAAGTTAAAACATGAGACAAAAAACGGGTATAGATGCAAATGCCCCTCTATTGATTAAGGTACTTGAAGAATTGAATTAGAAGCTTTCCCAATTTCTCATTTTTATGAAGATGGTTAATCCAATGAAATATTAATAACTTAACTACATACAATTATTAGAAGGCTGTCATATTCTTGATTGGATATCGGGTATATGATGGAATAGTTAACTAAATTGAAAGGAGACTATTGTTTGCTGCTAGAACTACTATCTCATATTCCCAAAAAATAAAAAAGGCGGGGTTTAAGTGGCTATCAACACGTTAAATAAAACAAATAAGAAAATGTAAGAGAATTGTGTGAAAAGGTATTATCCTATGAAAATAAGCTGGAGTGGTCCTAAATAAAGATTCCAAATGTAAAAGCATCATAATTATTGACCTGCATCTTTTTTTTCTTTTTTTTTTTGAAGTGTTCCTTTATATATCAGCATTAAGGTTTCCAAATACTCAAGAAGAAATGCCAATTGAGGAAACATTTTCTATCCTTTTCATTGACATATTCATGTCTATGGAATCATTGATAATAAGAAAATTCTTGAACCAACATCATTTTTACTTTTTTAACCCCTAACTCTTTTAAAATGACGATTTCCTGAAAGTAGCATTGCAGATTTTTTTTTCGGTTAAGGGTCTGATTTGCTCTTCTACTATTATAAATAGGCCTTATTTATCCTCCGTTTGAGTTTCTTATCAAAAATAACCCTACTGTTATACTTTATATTTAAATTTATCCTTCATCCGTTAAATATGATTAAATATACCCTACCAATTTTTTAATGGACACGTGGCAGCATGTCATTGGACCTGACCCAATGATTAAATTTTTTTAAAAGCATTTTTATTAAAAAATAAAAAACAATTGCAAAAATAGAAAAAAATATTTTTGTTTTTTAAAAATTGAAAAAAATATTTTCAACAAAATATTTTCTTTTTTGAATTTTTTTTATTTTTTTAGTTTTTTAAAGAATTTCGTTTTATTTCGTTTTTCAGTTTTTTTAAAAGTAAAAGTATATTTGTTTATTTAAAAAATAAAACGAAGAAAAAAATTTCAAAAAAAGTAACTTCTATGTTAGTTTTTTTCTATGTTAGAAGTAGCTAAAGATACCTTTTTCGAAATTTTAAAATGAAGAAAAAAATTTCGAAAAAAGTATCTTTAGCTACTTCTAACATAGAAAAAAATTAACATAGAAGATATTTTTTTCGAAATTTTTTTCTTTATTTTATTTTTTAAATAAACAAATATACTTTTACTTTTAAAAAAAAACTGAAAAACGAAATAAAACGAAATGCTTTAAAAAACTGGAAAAAAAAAATTCAACAACGAAAATATTTTGTTGAAAATATTTTTTTTCAGTTTTTAAAAAACAAAAATATTTTATTAAAAACACTTTTTTCTATTTTTGCAATTGTTTTCCAGTTTTTAATGAAAATGCTTTTAAAAAAATTTAATCATTGGGTCAGGTCCAATGACATGCTGCCACGTGTCCATTAAAAAATTGGTAGGGTATATTTAATCATATTTAACGGATGAAGGATAAATTTAAACCTAAAGTATAACAGTAGGGATATTTTTGATAAGAAACTCAAACGGAGGATAAATAAGGCCTATTTATAATAGTAGAAGGGCAAATCAGGCTCTTAACCGTATTTTTTTTCATGTAATAAATTTGAATATATGTAAAAAAATATTGCATGTGTCTTATCATTTTTACAATTTTTTCGTTAAACAACTCGTAATGCAAATCACAATTCTGTTTTGAAAAGTTAGCGGAAATTAAGAATGGTGGTTGTGAGCACCTAATTTTTGCCACACATGGAAATAACTCCTAAAAATAGACCAAAAATAATAGGAGTTTTTCTTTATTTAGTTGCATTTTATGCATGTTTAATATTTTAAAATCATAAGAAAAATCATAAAAATTGTCACATTTAATTTCATACCATCGTAGGTTTAATTTACATTTTTAGGAATTAGTCACTCTTTAATTGTTAGAATTAATATATAAAAATCAAACAAATATTTTTTAAATTTTACATGTATTTGTTAATAGATAAATAAAATTAATTTTACCAAATAAACTTAAGTTGGGTTACAATTTAGGATTTAATTTGTTAGAATTTAAAATCAAAAGAAAAACAAATAAAAAAGAAGTAGATTTGGACTTTTAATTTCATTTGGGTCAGCTAATTTGAAGCCCATAAATCCCAAATGCTGAAACACATCTGCCCAGCCCAAATTCGGCGACTGGCCGACCCACCTTTCCCCTCACATATTAAAACACTCACCTCTCAAAAAAACCTAGGCTAGAAATGAGATTCCCCCCCCCCCGAAGAAATGAGAAACGACGCTCCATTCTCCTCTCAAAAGAAACGAAAAATTGACCCCTTCTCCTTCACTCTATCAACGGCGCACCCCTCTCCATTTTTCAGCAAGAACGATCAGATTCCCCCCCCCCCTCTACTTTGAAATCAGCGGACTACCCATTAAAAAAATTTTGATTCTCTCTTTAAGTTGGAGAAAACCCATCGAACTCATCTCCTTGACAAAAGCAGCGGCCAAATCTCGAAGCCCTTTCAAAATTCGGCTGAGAATCTAAGACACAAATGCACATGTATACAAAAGAAGTTTAAGAAGGAAAAACAAGGTAGAAAAGAGGATTAGGAAGCTGTCCCAGATTTCAGGTCATCTATTCAATATTTTCTAGAATTTCTAAAGTGACCAAGCTTTTAAAATTGTTGGTTTGTTGATTCTGCTTGTTTCTGGATTTGCTGAGCTTCATTTTCCTACTTTCAGACCTTTATTTGATCCTTGATTGCTGTGTTCTGCATTTAGGTATGTGATTTCTCATTTGTTCTTCACCATTTGAGTTTATGAATGAAGCTTGTGCTATCTACAAATGAGTTCATATTTAATTTCTTTAATCCAGCTTGTTTGATTCTCAACCTGTTCATGTTCTCCTTTTCTGATGAGTTTTCAATGACCTCTGTGTACTTTTCATCGTCTAGCCTGTTTGTTTGTTAAAACTTTATTAATTAACTGTTAAAAAAATCTCGCCTTTGGCGTTCATGGCACAATTTTGTATGGATCATAGAAGGTCGGATTTATTTGGGCCCAAATGATGAATAGCGGTCCAATATTCCTGTTGCACCCTCTTTTATTCAATAAGACACTTTGAAATATTAGTCATCAGGTCCAAACAATGGAACCTACTGGGAATTTCAATGCTTTCACTAAGTCAGAAACATAATCAACCTTACTAATTTCTATTAGTTAAATCTCACACTTTACCCACATCTTTTCATGATCTTTGAACCTCCACATTCAATCTCAAACCTAGAAAATTAACTCATTCATAAACATCGTAGTTTACTTTAGACATGATTAATGAGTCATTGTTGCCATGGGTACGGTTCCCGTGGCATGGTCATGATATGTAAATCCCATTAGGGTGTGCATTTTATGTGACCCGACCAGAATTTCTAATAATAATAAAATAAATATATTGTAGATAGTGGGTACGATTCCCGTGACACGATTCACAATGTGTACAAAAACAAACGAGAGCGCGACATCGCTTCTTGTTCAAATAAATTCCATAAATATTAAAAGTGGTTAATTGAACAACTAAAAGCGGTTTAAAAGGTAAAATGCACAATAGATATAAAACATGTATTAAATCATATAATTAGGCCAATTATTAATGTAACGACCCGACGGTCGTTTTGAGTACCAGCGCTCCGTTCAGCAGTCGGAGGCCATGAACAGCTTCATTTTAGGTATTATGACTTGTACGTGTGGTCGGAATTAATTTCAAGAAGTCCAGAGTTGATTTGGGAAGAGAATTCTCATTTCGAAAGTTTAAAGTTGAAAGAATGAGCTAGGATTTGAATTTTAAGTAAACGACCTCAGAATCGGGATCTGAAGGTTCCAGCA
>MU739160.1:0-14877 GCA_026770625.1 Nicotiana glauca | reverse complement strand
TCGACTTCGCTCGAACTGGGACTCAAGATAAGTGCCTTCGCCATCAAAATTTGACAGTTCGACTCCACGCGAACTAGGACTAAAACTAAGTGCCTTTGCCATCAAAATTTTAAAATTCGACCTCGCTCGAACTGGGCCTCAAGCTATGTTCCTTCGCCATCAAAATTTGACAGTTGGACCTCGCTCGAACTGGGACTCAGGCTAAGTGCCTTCGCCATCAAAGTTTGACAATTCGACCTCGCTCGAACTGGAACTCAGGCTAAGTGCCTTTGCCATCAAAATTTGACAGTTCGACCTCGCTCAAACTAGGACTCAGGCTAAGTTCTTTCGACATCAAAAATTGACAATTCGACCCCACTCGAAGTCGGACTCAGGCTAAGTGCCTTCGCCATGAATGTTTAGCAGTTCGACCTCGCTCGAACTGCGACTCAGGCTAAGTGCCTTCGACATCAAAATTTTACAGTTCGACCATGCTCAAACTAGGACTCAGACTAAGTGCCTTCGACATCAAAATTTAACAGTTAGACCCCGCTCGAATTGGGACTCGCGCTAACTGCCTTCGCTATTAAAGTTTGACAGTTCGACCTCACTCGAATTGGGACTTAGTCTAAGTGCCTTCACCATCAAAATTTTTCAATTCGACCTCGCTCGAACTAGGACTCAGGCTAAGTTTCTTCGTCATCAAAGTTTGACGACTGGACCTTGCTCGAACTGGGACTAAGGCTAAGTGCCTTTGACATCAAAATTTGACATTTCGACCCTACTCGAACTGGGGCTCAGAATAAGTACCTTCGCCATCAACGTTCGATAGTTTGACCTCGCTCGAACTGGGACTCANCAAACTAGGACTTAGGCTAAGTGCCTTCGACATCAAAATTTGACAATTCGACCCCACTCAAAGTCGGACTCAGGCTAAGTGCCTTCGCTATCAATGTTTGGCAGTTCAACCTCGATCAAACTACGACTCAGGCTAAGTGCCTTCGACATCAAAATTTGACATATCGACCATGCTCAAACTAGGACTGAGGCTAAGTGCCTTCGACATCAAAATTTTACAGTTAGACCCCGCTCGAATTGGGACTCACGCTAACTTCCTTCGCCATTAAAGTTTGACAGTTCGACCTCACTCGAATTGGGTCTTAGGCTAAGTGCCTTCGCCATCAAAATGTTTCAATTCGACCTCGCTCGAACTAGGACTCAGACTAAGTGACTAAGTTCCTGCGACATAAAAATTGGACAATTCGACCCCACTCGAACTAGGACTTTGGCTAAGTTTCTTCGTCATCAAAGTTTGACGACTAGACCTCGCTCGAACTGGGACTCAGGCTAAGTGCCTTCGCCATCAAAATTTGACAGTTCGACCTCGCTCGAACTGGGACTCAGGCTAAGTGCCTTCGCCATCAAAATTTGACAGTTCGACCTCGCTCAAACTAGGACTCAGGCTAAGTTCTTTCGACATCAAAAATTGACAATTCGACCCCACTCGAAGTCGGACTCAGGCTAAGTGCCTTCGCCATGAATGTTTAGCAGTTCGACCTCGCTCGAACTGCGACTCAGGCTAAGTGCCTTCGACATCAAAATTTTACAGTTCGACCATGCTCAAACTAGGACTCAGACTAAGTGCCTTCGACATCAAAATTTAACAGTTAGACCCCGCTCGAATTGGGACTCGCGCTAACTGCCTTCGCTATTAAAGTTTGACAGTTCGACCTCACTCGAATTGGGACTTAGTCTAAGTGCCTTCGCCATCAAAATTTTTCAATTCGACCTCGCTCGAACTAGGACTCAGACTAACTGACTAAGTGCCTGTGACATGAAAATTGGACAATTGGACCCCACTCGAACTAGGACTCAGGCTAAGTTTCTTCGTCATCAAAGTTTGACGACTGGACCTTGCTCGAACTGGGACTAAGGCTAAGTGCCTTTGACATCAAAATTTGACATTTCGACCCTACTCGAACTGGGGCTCAGAATAAGTACCTTCGCCATCAACGTTCGATAGTTTGACCTCGCTCGAACTGGGACTCAGGATAAAAGCCTTCGCCATCAAAATTTGACAGTTCAACTTCGCTCGAACTGGGACTCAAGCTAAGTGCCTTCGCCATCAAAATTTGACAGTTCGGACCTGCTTGACCTGGACTCAGGCTAAGTGCCTTCGCCATCAAAGTTTGACAGTTCTACCTCGATCGAATTGGGACTCAGGCTAAGTGCCTTCGCCATCAAAATTTGACAGTTCGACCTCGCTCAAACTAGGACTCAGGCTAAGTGCCTTCGACATCAAAATTTGACAATTCGACCCCACTCAAAGTCGGACTCAGGCTAAGTGCCTTCGCTATCAATGTTTGGCAGTTCAACCTCGATCGAACTACGACTCAGGCTAAGTGCCTTCGACATCAAAATTTGACATATCGACCATGCTCAAACTAGGACTGAGGCTAAGTGCCTTCGACATCAAAATTTTACAGTTAGACCCCGCTCGAATTGGGACTCACGCTAACTTCCTTCGCCATTAAAGTTTGACAGTTCGACCTCACTCGAATTGGGACTTAGGCTAAGTGCCTTCGCCATCAAAATGTTTCAATTCGACCTCGCTCGAACTAGGACTCAGACAAAGTGACTAAGTTCCTGCGACATAAAAATTGGACAATTCGACCCCACTCGAACTAGGACTCTGGCTAAGTTTCTTCGTCATCAAAGTTTGACGACTAGACCTCGCTCGAACTGGGACTCAGGCTAAGTGCCTTCGACATCAAAATTTGACTTTTCGACCGTGCTCGAACTGGGACTCAGGCTAAGTACCTTCGCTCTCAAAGTTTGATAGTTCGACCTCGCTCGAACTGGGACTCAGGCTAAAAGCTTTCGCCATCAAAATTTGACAGTTCGACTTCGCTCGAACTGGGACTCAAGCTAAGTGCCTTCGCAATCAAAATTTAAATATTCGACTCTACGCGAACTGGAACTCAATCTAAGTGCCTTCGCCATCAAAATTTGACAATTTGACCCCACTCGAACTGGGACTCAGGCTAAGTGCCTTCGCTAAAAAAATTTGACAGTTCGACCCCGCTCGAACTAGGACTCATGTTAAGTTTCTTTGTCATCAAAGTTCGACAGTTCGACCTCACTCGAACTGGGACTCTGGCTAAAAGCCCTCGCCATCAAAATTTGATAGTTCGACCTCGCTCGAACTGGGACTCAGGGCAAGTTCCTTCGCCATAAAAATTTGACAATTCGACCTCGCTCGAACTGGGACTCAAGCTAAGTGCCTTCGCCATCAAAATTTGACAATTCGATCTCGCTCGAACTGGGACTCAGGCTAAGTGCCTTCGCCATCAAAATTTGAAGTTTGACGTCGCTCGGACTGGGACTCAGGCTAAGTGCCTTTGCCATCAAAATTTGACAGTTCGGACCCGCTTGACCTGGACTCTGGCTAACTGCCTTCGCCATCAAAGTTTGACAGTTCGACCTCGCTCGAACTTGGACTCACGCTAAGTGCCTTCGCCATCAAAATCTGACAGTTCTACCTCGCTCAAACTAGGACTCAGGCTAAGTGCCTTCGATATCAAAATTTGACAATTCAACACCACTCGAACTCGGACTCAGGCTAAGTGCCTTTGCCATCAATGTTTGGCAGTTCGACCTCGCTCGAACTGCGACTCAAGCTAAGTGCCTTCGACATCAAAATTTGACAGTTCGACCATGCTCAAACTAGGACTCAGGCTAAGTGCCTTCGACATCAAAATTTGACTGTTAGACCCCACTCGAATTGGGACTCACGCTAACTACCTTCGCCATAAAAGTTTGACAGTTCGACCTCACTCGAACTGAGACTTAGGCTAAGTGCCTTCGCCATTAAAATTTTTCAATTCGACCTCACTCGAACTATGAATCAGACTAAGTGACTAAGTGCCTGCGATATCAAAATTGGACAATTCGACCCCACTCGAACTAGGACTTAGGCTAAGTTTCTTCATCATCAAAGTTTGACGACTGGACCTCGCTCGAAGTGGGACTCAGGCTAAGTGCCTTCGACATCAAAATTTGACATTTCGACCCTGCTCGAGCTGGGACTCAGGCTAAGTACCTTCACCATCAACGTTCGATAGTTCAACCTCGCTCGAACTGGGACTCAGGCTAAAATCCTTCGCCATCAAAATTTGACAGTTCGACTTCGCACGAACTGGGACTCAAGCTAAGTGCCTTCGCCATCAAAATTTGACAGTTCGACCCCATGCGAACTAGGACTCAAACTAAGTGCCTTTGCCATCAAAATTTGACAATTCGACCAAGCTCGAACTGGGACTCAAGCTAAGTGCCTTCGCCATAAAAATTTAACAGTTTGACCTCGCTCGAACTGGGACTCAGGCTAAGTGCCTTCGCCATCAAAATTTGACAGTTCGGACCCGCTTGACCTGGACTCAGGCTAAGTGCCTTCGCCATCAAAGTTTGACAGTTCGACCTCGCTCGAACTGGTGCTCAGGCTAAGTGCCTTCGCCATCAAAATTTGACAGTTCGACCTCGCTCAAACTAGGACTCAGGCTAAGTGCCTTCAACATCAAAATTTAACAATTCGACCCCACTCGAAGTCGGACTCAGGCTAAGTGCCTTCGCTATCAATGTTTGGCAGTTCGACCTCGCTCGAACTGCGATTCAGGCTAAGTGCCTTCGACATCAAAATTTGACAGTTCGACCTTGCTCAAACTAGGACTCAGGATAAGAGCCTTCGACACCAAAATTTGACAGTTAGACCCCGCTCGAATTGTGACTCACACTAACTGCCTTCGCCATTAAAGTTTGACAGTTTGACTTCGCTCGAACTGGGATTCAAGCTAAGTGCCTTCGCAATCAAAATTTGACAATTCCACTCTACCCATACTGGAACTCAATCTAAGTGCCTTCGCCATCAAAATTTGACAATTCGACCCTACTCGAACTGGGACTCAGGCTAAGTGCCTTCGCTATAAAAATTCTACAGTTCGACCCCGCTCGAACTAGGACTCATGTTAAGTTTCTTCGTCATCAAAGTTTGACAGTTCGACCTCACTCGAACTGAGACTCTGGCTAAATGCCCTCGCCACCAAAATTTGATAGTACGACCTTGCTCGAATTGGGACTCAGGGTAAGTGCCTTCGCCATCAAAATTTGACAATTCGACCTCGCTCGAACTAGGACTCAGGCTAAGTGCCTTCACCATCAAAATTTGACAATTCAACCTCGCTCGAACTGGGACTCAGGCTAAGTGCCTTCGCCATCAAAATTTGATAGTTCGAACCCGCTTGACCTGGACTCAGGCTAAGTGCCTTCGCCATCAAAGTTTGACAGTTCGACCTCGCTCGAACTGGGACTCAGGCTAAGTGCCTTCGCCATTAAAATTTGACAGTTCGACCTCGCTCAAACTAGGACTCAGGCTAAGTGCCTTCGACATTAAAATTTGACAATTCAACACCGCTCGAACTCGGACTCAGGCTAAGTGCCTTCGCCATCAATGTTTGGCAGTTCGACCTCGCTCAAACTGCAACTCAGGCTAAGTGCCTTCCACATCAAAATTTGATAGTTCGACCATGCTCAAACTAGGACTCAGGCTAAGTGCCTTCGACATCAAACTTTGACAGTTAGACCCCGCTCGAATTGGGACTCACGGTAACTACATTCGCCATTAAAGTTTGACAGTTTGACCTCACTCGAACTGGGACTTAGGCTAAGTGCCTTAGCCATTAAAATTTTTCAATTCGACCTCACTCGAACTATGAATCAAACTAAGTGACTAAGTGCCTGCGACATCAAAATTGGACAGTTCGACCCCACTCGAACTAGGACTCAGGCTAAGTTTCTTCGTCATCAAAGTTTGACGACTGGACCTCGTTCGAACTGGGACTCAGGCTAAGTGCCTTCAACATCAAAATTTGACATTTCGACCCTGCTCGAACTGGGACTCAGGCTAAGTACCTTCGCCATCAACGTTCGATAGTTTGACCTCGCTCGAACTGGGACTCAGGCTAAAAGCCTTCGCCATCAAAATTTGACAGTTCGACTTCTCTCAAACTGGGACTCAAGCTAAGTGCCTTCTCCATCAAAATTTGACAGTTCGACCCCACGCGAAGTAGGACTCAAACAAAGTGCCTTTGCCATCAAAATTTGACAATTCGACCTCGGTCAAACTGGGACTCAAGCTAAATGCCTTCGCCATCAAAATTTAACAGTTGGACCTCGCTCGAACTGGGACTCAAGCTAAGTGCCTTCGCCATTAAAATTTGACAGTTCGGACCCGCTTGACCTGGACTCAAGCTAAGTGCCTTCGCCATCAAAGTTTGACAGTTCGACCTCGCTCGAACTTGGACTCAGGCTAAGTGCCTTCGCCATCAAAATTTGACAACTCGACCTCGCTCAAACTAGGACTCAGGCTAAGTGCCTTCGACATCAAAATTTAACAATTTGACCCACTCGAAGTCGGACTCAAGCTAAGTGCCTTAGCCATCAATGTTTGGCAGTTCGACCTCACTCGAACTGCGAATCAGGCTAAGTGCCTTCGATATCAAAATTTGACAGTCCGACCATGCTCAAATTAGGACTGAGGCTAAGTGCCTTCGACATCAAAATTTGATAGTTAGACCCCGCTCGAATTTAGACTCACGCTAACTGCCTTCGCCATTAAAGTTTGACAGTTCGACCTCACTCGAACTGGGACTTGGGCTAAGTGCCTTCGCCATCAAAATTTTTCAATTCGACCTCGCTCGAACTAGGACTCAGACTAAGTGACTAAGTGCATGCGACATCAAAATTGGACAATTCGACCCCACTCGAACTAGGACTCAGGCTAAGTTTCTTCGTCATCAAATTTTGACGACTGGACCTCGCTCGAACTGGGACTCAGGCTAAGTGCCTTCGACATCAAAATTTGACAATACAACACCGCTCGAACACGGACTCAAGCTAAGTGCCTTCTCCATCAATGTTTAGCAGTTCGACCTCGCTCGAACTGCGACTCAGGCTAAGTGCCTTCGACATCAAAATTTGACAGTTCGACCATGCTCAAACTAGGACTCAGGGTAAGTGCCTTCGACATCAAAATTTGACAGTTAGACCCCGTCGAATTGGGACTCACGCTAACTGCCTTCGCCATTAAAGTTTGACAGTTCGACCTCACTCGAACTGGGACTTAGGCTAAGTGCCTTCGCCATTAAAATTTTTCAATTCGACCTCACTCGAACTATGAATCAGACTAAGTGACTAAGTGCCTGCGACATCAAAATTGGACAATTCGACCCCACTCGAACTAGGATTCAGGCTAAGTTTCTTCGTCATCAAAGTTTGACGACTAGACCTCGCTCAAAATGGGACTCAGGCTAAGTTCCTTCGACATCAAAATTTGACATTTTGACCCTGCTTGAACAAGGACTCAGGCTAAGTACCCTCGTCATCAACGTTCGATAGTTCGACCACGCTCGAACTGGGACTTAGGCTAAAATTCGACCACGCTCGAATTTGACAGTTCGACTTCGCTCGAACTGGGACTCGAGCTAAGTGCCTTCGCCATCAAAATTTGACAGTTCGAGCCCACGCGAACTAGTACTCGAACTAAGTTCCTTTGACATCAAAATTTGACAATTCGACCTTGCTCGAACTGGGACTGAAGCTAAGTGCCTTCGCCAACAAATTTTAACAGTTGGACCTCGCTCGAACTGGGACTCAGGCTAAGTGCCTTCGCCATCAAAATTTGACAGTTCGGACCCGCTTGACCTGGACTCAGGCTAAGTGCCTTCACCATCAAAGTTTGACAGTTCGACCTCGCTCGAACTGGGACTCAGGCTAAGTGCCTTCGCCAACAAATTTTAACAGTTGGACCTCGCTCGAACTGGGACTGACGCTAAGTGCCTTCGCCATCAAAATTTGACAGTTCGGACCTGCTTGACTTGGACTCAGGCTAAGTGCCTTCGCCATCAAAGTTTGACAGTTCGACCTCGCTCGAACTGGGACTCAGGCTAAGTGCCTTCGCCATCAAAATTTGACAGTTCGACCTCGCTCAAACTAGGACTCAGGCTAAGTGCCTTCGACATCAAAATTTGACAGTTCGACCATGCTCAAACTAGTACTCAGGCTAAGTGCCTTCGACATCAAAATTTGATAGTTAGACCCCGCTCGAATTGGGACTCACACTAACTGCCTTCGCCATTAAAGTTTGATAGTTCGACCGCACTCGAATTGGGACTTAGGCTAAGTGCCTTCTCCATCAAAATTTTTCAATTCGACCTCGCTCGAACTAGGACTCAGACTAAGTGACTAAGTGCCTGCGACATCAAAATTGGACAATTGGACCCCACTCGAACTAGGACTCAGGCTAAGTTTCTTCGTCATCAAAGTTTGACGACTGGACCTCGCTCGAACTGGGACTCAGGCTAAGTGCCTTAGACATCAAAATTTGACATTTCGACCCTGCTCGAACTAGGACTCAGGCTAAGTACCTTCGCAATCAACGTTCGATAGTTCGACCTCACTCGAACAGGGACTCAGGCTAAAAGCCTTCACCATCAAAATTTGACAGTTCAACTTCACTCGAACGGGGACTCAAGCTAAGTGCCTTTGCCATCAAAATTTGACAGTTCGACCCCACGCGAACTGGGACTCAAACTAAGTGCCTTTGAAATCAAAATTTGACAATTCGACCTCGCTCGAACTAGGACTCAGGCTAAGTGCCTTCGCCATCAAAATTTCACAGTTGGACCTCGCTCGAACTGGGACTCAGGCTAAGTGCCTTCGCCATCAAAATTTGACAGTTCGGACCCGCTTGACCTGGACACAGGCTAAGTGCCTTCGCATCAAAGTGTGACAGTTCGACCTCGCTCGATCTGGGACTCAGGCAAAGTGCCATCACCATCCAAATTTGACAGTTTGACCTCGCTCGAACAAGGACTCAGGCTATGTTTCTTCGCCAACAAAGTTTGACAGTTTTACCTCGCTCGAACTGGGACTCAGGCTAAATGCCTTCGACATCAAAATTTTACAATTCGACCCCACTCAAACTGGGACTCAGGCTAAGTGCCTTCGCCATCAAAGTTTGACAGTTCGACCTCGCTCGAACTAAGACTTAGGTTATTTGCCTTCGCATCAATGTCTGACAGTTCGACCTCGCTCGAACTAGGACTCAGGCTAAGTGCCTTCGACATCAAAATTTGATAATTCGACCTCGCTCGAACTAGGACTAAGGCTAAGTTCCTTCGCCATAAAAATCTGACAGTTCGACCCCTCTCGAACTGGGACTCAGGCTAAAGTTCTTCGCCATCAAAGTTTGAGAGTTTGACCTTGCTCGAACTGGAACTCAAGCTAAGTGCCTTCGCCATCAAAGTTCGACAGTTCGACCGCCCTCGAACTGGGACTCAGGCTAAAAGCCTTTGCCATTAAAATTTGACAGTTCGACCTCGCTCGAACTGAGACTCTCAGGGTAAGTTCCTTCGCCATCAAACTTTGACAGTTCGACCTTGCTTGAACTGGGACTCAGGTTAAGTGCCTTCGCCATCAAAATATGACAATTCGACCTCGCTCGAACTGGGACTCAGGCTATGTGCCTTCGCCATCAAAATTTGACAGTTGGACCTCGCTGGAACTGAGAATCAGGCTAAATGCCTTTGCCATCAAAATTTGATAGTTCGGACACGCTGGACCTGGACACAGGCTAAGTGCTTCGCCATAAAAGTTTGACAGTTCAACCTCGCTCGAACTGGGACTCAGGCTAAGTGCCTTCGCCATCAAAATTTGACAGTTCGACCTCGCTCGAACTGGGACTCAAGCTAAGTGCCTTCGCCATCAAAATTTGACAGTTCAACCTCACTCGAACTAGGACTCAGGCTAAGTGCCTTCGACATCAAAATTTGGCAATTCGACCCCACTCGAACTCGGACTCAGGCTATGTGCCTTTGCTATCAATGTTTAGCAGTTCGACCTTGCTCGAACTGGGACTCAGCCTAAGTGCCTTTGACATCAAAATTTGACTGTTCGATCTTGCTCAAACTAGGACTCAGGCTAAGTGCCTTCGACATCAAAATTTGAGAGTTAGACCCCACTCGAATTGGGACTTGCGCTAACTGCCTTCGCCATTAAAGTTTGACAGTTCGACCTCACTCGAACTAGGACATAGGCTAAGTGCCTGCGCCATCAAAATTTTTCAATTCGACCTCGCTCGAACTAGGACTCAGACTAAGTGCCTTTGCCATCAAAGTTTGACAGTTCGACCTCGCTCGAACTGGGACTTAGGCTAAGTGCCTTCGCATCAAAGTTTGACTGTTCGACCTCGCTCGAACTTGGACTCAGGCTAAGTGCCTCTACCATCAAAATTTGACAGTTTGACCTTGCTCGAACTGGGACTTAGGCTGAGTGCCTTCGCCATCAAAATTTGACTGTTCAACCTTGCTCGAACTGGGACTAAGGCTTAGTGCCTTAAACATCAAAATTTGACAATTCGACCTCGCTCGAACTAGGAATAAGTCTAAGTGCCTTCGCCATAAAAATTTGACAGTTCGACCCCACTCGAACTGGGACTCAGGATAAGGTTCTTCGCCATCAAAGTTTGATAGTTCGACCTCATTCGAATTGGGACTCAAGCTAAGTACCTTCGCCATCAAAGTTCGACAATTCGACCTCACTCGATCTGGGACTCAGGCTAAAAGCCTTTGCCATCAAAATTTGACAGTTTTCCTCGCTCGTACTGGGACTCAGGGTAAGTGCCTTCGCCATCAAAATTTGACAGTTCGACCTCGTTCGAACTGGGAATCAGGCTAAGTGCCTTCGCCATCAAAATTTGACAATTCGAACTCGCTCGATCTGGGACTCAGGCTAAGTGCCTTTGCCATCAAAATTTGATAGTTGGACCTCGCTCGAACTGGGACTCAGGCTAAATGCTTTCACCATCAAAATTTGACAGTTCCAACCCACTTGACCTGGACTCAGGCTAAGTGCTTCATCATCAAAGTTTGACAGTTCGACCTCACTCGAACTGTGACTCAAGCTAAGTGCCTTCGCCATCAAAATTTGATAGTTCGACCTCGCTCGAACTAGGACTCAGGCTAAGTGCCTTCGACATCAAAATTTGACAATTCGACCCCACTCGAACCGGACTCAGGATAAGTGCCTTTGCTATCAATGTTTCACAGTTCGACCTCGCTCGAACTAGGAATCAGCCTAAGTGCCTTCGGCATCAAAATTTGACGGTTCGATCTTGCTCTAACTAGGGCTCAGGCTAAGTGCCTTCGACATCAAAATTTGACAGTTAGACCCCGCTCGAATTGGGACTCACGCTAACTGCCTTCGCCATTAAAGTTTGACAGTTCGACCTCACTCGAACTAGGACATAGGCTAAGTGCCTTCGTCATCAAAATTTTTCAATTCGACCTCGCTCGAACTAGGACTCAGACTAAGTGCCTGCGACATCAAAAATGGACAATTCGACCCTACTCGAACTAGGACTCAGGCTAAGTTTCTTCGTCATCAAAGTTTGACGGCTGGACCTCGCTCGAACAGGGACTCAGGCTAAGCGCCTTAGACATCAAAATTTAACAGTTCGACCCTGCTCGAACTGGGATTCAGGCTAAGTGCCTTTCCATCAAAGTTTGACAGTTCGACCTCACTCGAACTGGGACTCAGGCTAAAAGCCTTTGCCATCAAAATTTGACAGGTGACCTCGCTCGAACTGGGACTCAGGGTAAGTGCCTTCTCCATCAAAATTTGACATTTCGACCTCGTTCGAACTGGGACTCAGGCTAAATGCCTTCGTCATAAAAATTTGACAGTTCGATCCTGCTCGAACTGGGACTCAAGCTAAGGTTCTTCGCCATCAAAGTTTGATAGTTCGACCTCACTCGAACTCGGACTCAGGCTAAGTGCCTTCAACCTCATAATTTTACAATTCGACCCCACTCAAACTGGGACTCAGGCTATGTTCCTTCGCCATCAAAGTTTGACAGTTCGACCTCGCTCGAATTGGGACTCGGGCTAAGTGCCTTCGCATCAAAGTTTGACAGTTCGACCTCGCTCGATTTGGGACTCAGGCTAAGTGCCTTCACCATCAAAATTTGACAGTTCGACCTTGCTCGAATTAGGACTCAGGCTATGGTTATTAACCAACAAAGTTGACAGTTCGACCTCACTCGAACTGGGACTCAAGCTAAGTGCCTTCGCCATTAAAATTTTGCAATTCTGTAAGGCCTAGGAAAATATCGCTAAGTAATTTATGATTTTGTAGTGTCACACAGGCTTATTATAATATTCTTATATACTATTAACATGGTGGACATCAATTATACTTGGTAAATATGAGTATAAGTCTTATGGTAAGTGATGTGAGGTCCAAATGGAAGCCTAAGTGTATGCCAAATTGGAAAATTTTCGTAATAGGCTAATATTTCAAATGGATTCGCATAAGGCTCCACTTTAAACGGGAATATCTAAATATGTATGAGTTTTTATGTGGTTAATAGCATATCAAATGAAAGTTCTTTGAGTCTAGTTTCCAACGCATCAAACCGTTCATCATTTGGACATTCCTACGCGAAGTTATGGTCAAATTACCAAAGGCTGGAAAATGATATCCTGTGTCAATTCTGCGACCGTAGAATGTGTCGCATTTCTCTCTCTGCGGTCGCATTTTGGCTGCAGAATGGGCCAGTGTAGCCCAGTTTTGGGCGTCGATTCTGCGAAGCATTCTGCGGACCGCATATTGATTTTGCGGTCCATTCTACTATAGCAGAACCGACAACGTAGGGTTATTTTTTTAATTTCTAAACCCGACCCCCTATCGATATATTAGGTGCTATAGCTCATTTTGAGCATTTTTTCTAAACATTTCTAGAGTGAGAGAGAGGGGTTTTAGAGAGGGAAATTTTTTCCCATCAAATTTCTCCATAAAATCTTGCTAATTCCTTGAAGATAATCAAGTGAAGGCCCTAGATCTTCATCCCAAGAGATTGGATTGCTAGAATTTCCGAAACGCTGTAGTAACTTAAGGAAAAGCTCCTCGAGGTATGTATGGCTAAATTTGATCTTTGTGAAATTGCCTTGTTTGGTGTACGAATATTTGGTATGTGATATCTACGTGGATTGTTTGTGAAATTCTTTTGATTGGTTTGATTAAGTGTTATGCGGTAAGAGTTGAGAAACGAATGATAGAAGGAAATCGTAAATGATGCAATTGGAATAACTGTGGTAATGACATATTTGGCTTCTTGTGGGTAATTATTGTGGGGACTTGAATTGCTTATGAATTGTTGAATATAACGAAATTGGTACCGTTGGCTTTGGAAACACTTGTGAAATTGTTGTAGCTGTTCTTAAGAAGTGTTGTTGTTGATCTTTGTGAATTGTTGATTGTTGTTGTGTTGTTTGTGAATTGTAACTATACGGTGGGATCGGGTTGCGCGCCGCAATACAAAGCAATAAGGTGTGGGTTGTGGTGATAAGGGTGGCCGAGGTAATAAGGGTGGCCGAGGTAATAAGGGTGGAAAAGTGATCGAAATCACTATTGAAATAAACACTTGAACAAATTTGTGAAATCATTGATGTGGAATTGTGAAAGGAGACAACAGGAGAGTTTGTAATCTGTGGGGCACTAATTATCCCTTTGTTTGGCTTGATTGTACCTTCTTTGTGTGTTTGGTTGTTGCTTCTATTGTTGTTTTCTACTTGTGTATGGTTTGAGGTTACTTGAAACAAAGATAGATGTTGAAAAATTATTTGGCTTGATTGTTCCTTTGCTTGTGCATTTGATTGTTGTTTCTATTACTGTTACCTACTTGTGTATGGCTTGAGTTTACTTGGGACAAAGTTTTTTTCATACATAATAGTACAATTCAAATGTACTAACGTCCCTTTTGCCGGGGGCGCTACATTCGTGTTATGATTGTAGGTGGACCCATAGCAGGTACTCCAGTCCACTGACCATAGCTCCTCATCACTCCCCGTCAGCTGATTCGGCGAGCCCCTTTCCATTCGGGGCCCTTTGTGGCTCACGCCACCTTCTATTTTGGGACCTTGTTTTGATGTTGTATAAAGGTATAGCCGGAGCCTTGTTGTCGGCATTTCCATATTATTTTTCAATTGTATTTAGAGGATCTGTAGACAGGTTGTGGGTAGTGTCGGGCATGGTAACTTAAAAGATAAATATTGATGTGTGGCAATGATGTATAAAAATTGGAATACCTTTATCATGGTGAATGAAGTTGCTAATTGAAATTGTTATTGTTATGTTTATAAAATATGGTTAATGGAGTCCATATCCTATAAATGGCTATTTCACTTGGTTATTAGGTGATGAGAATAAGGGGTAACACGTGGGATAGAAAAGGCACCCAGGTCCGCTTGACTGGGGATACCGGTCGGGCGCCGGTCATGTTCCTCGAATTTTGGGGCGTGACAAACTTGGTATCAGAGCCTAAGGTTTTAAAGTGTCCTAGGATGTCTCGGAGCCATTTCTAGTAGAGTCTTTCTTATTGGTGTGTTGTCGACCACATCTATAAGTTGGAGGCTATTTGGACATTTAAGAATTTCACCCTTCTTTGATAATCCAGATCGTGTGATATAGCTGAAGATAGGGAGTTGATTTCTTCTCTAGGTCTTATTCTCAAGATTGGTAATTTTGATACCATAATCCGCGAATTTGAATCTTATAAGGAGGGATTGATCCCACCATTGGGTCCGAGTAGATTACCTAAGGACTTGTTAGAAGAATGTGTTGATCCATGGAAAGATTGGTATAACTTGTTCTTAAGGGGAGTACCTTTGTTCCTACTAATGTCACTGGACCACCAGATCATGCTGTATATTATCAGTATGTACGGCAAAAAAAAACCCCGTCTTTTAGAAATTAAGCTTCCATGGTGCCCGCGTAAATGTTGTAAG
>MU739157.1:56128-66764 GCA_026770625.1 Nicotiana glauca | reverse complement strand
GTGATAACAAAACTATTTTATTTTATAATTTTTTTGGGAGTAATTGTCGTGAGAGCAAAAATCACGTGCTCACAGTGAGCATGTTGAAATCCTCTTTTCTGGAGTACGAGATGCTAAAAAATATTCATTATTGATTAGCATAAATACATATATTTTTTCATCGTCATGAGCTCGGCCCGCACGGGCGCGGCTCCTCTGACTATTTGGCCTGGTACATGATTCCCTATTGAAACTCAGTGTGTCATTCTCCGATCCTTCCGAGGGGATGGTGTACTTAAATGAAGATCATCGCTCAATGTTTGACTGTAGAAAAAGGCCTGCGATCTTGTCGGATACTCCTCTGGAGGTATATTGCTCCGCTAGTAACCTTGCTGGCGAGACCCTCTTCGGGGCGGAAGTCCGACCGAGGGGAAAGAGCGCGGCGGGTTCTGTTAAGGCCTTGGGATCTCCGAGTGGAGTTAGAACTTCTGAATGTCCCGACCGATTGTCTGCATACAAGTTAGTGAAAAATAATAAAGTACTGAAGCAGTGTTTCCTTACCGCGGGATGTGTAGGCAACGTTTTAAGATTTGGTATATTCCTGCCGTTTCGGGGTGTAGGCCCTAGTAAATCCCCCTGCTGTGTTTAATCAAACGTGGCCGAATATGTGGTTTTCTTACCCTTTAGTCCTTCCGAGGGTGGAGGTATTGATGCCAGCGATGCGTCATATTATGAGGAATTTCCCCTCATCGCGTATTGCTCCCAACCGACGGTTTTAATTCCACCTCTTGCGTGGGATTTCATTCTTTTGGCGAAGTAGGGTCGATGTTGTCTTCGGGCAGTGTGCTCGTGGCCATCTGAATAAGACATCTGTGCTTTGCGCCTTCTTTGACGGTATAGAACTCGATGTTCCAGTCCGAGCTGGACGGGCTGTATCGAGAGAATGGTCTTCCTGCTTGTCATAGCGATCGTCGTTCAGAATTCGTCAAAGATTCGATATGCGGGCGAGAGTTGGTTCGTCAGTTCGAGATGCCCTATTGACCTCGGTCTGACATTGTTGGTGTGTTGACCGAACCACCTAAATTCATGAGCATATGTTTTATTTGAAATGGATCAAACGAGGGAGAAGATTTCCAGTGTGTTAGTGTGAGGCCGAGGCAAAGTCTTAGTGTCTTTTTTGTTGGATGTAAGGGCATCCTTCAGAATGTATCCCTGGAGCCATCTCTCCCTGGTAACGAGCATTTTTACTTTCCTTTTTATGAGTCCTTGGAGGGTGTCGCCGCTCCTCCACTATTGTGGCAATACGTTGCAGCTCGTTTTCTTCATTTTTCCTGGTTGCCTTCCTCCCTCGAGGCTGAATTCGAGCATGATTGCTCGACAGTACTTGAGTAGCATGGATGTTTTCCTCCTAAGCTGGTGGCCATTTTTGACCCCGTGGTCATGCGCTCCATGCGGTTCCCGTGCCAGGTTGTGGTTCCTTTGGAGGGGACTCGGTCAAATAGGTCTAAGCCATTTGACGTCCCTGGTTTCGCTTATGATGAACATGATGTTTGGTATAGTGATGCTGAAATTGTACTCTGATTGGCAAGGTGCCCCTGTCGGTCGTGCATCCTCATCGAATCTAGTTTTGTTAAAGATTCCTCGAGGATGTTGTCCTCGATCCATTTCCTGATCATCTCGAGGTAGGTTGCATCTTGGGGCGTTCCTTCTATCCGCGGTGCATGGGCGGTACCTACCTCTGTTTGGCATTAGTTTCTTTGCTGGGAGCCTGCTTGGGTATACTGAGCCTGAGGAGGCTCTCGGATGGTCATCCACGACCCTAATTCGTGGCTGGTGCTGGGTACGGGCATCCAACCAGATCTTGGCTAGGTATCTGATCAAACTTTGTTTAAACTGCCCCGAAGTCATTGGGCTTGGTTCGCTTAGAATTTTGCCGAAATATTGTGCTGCCCAGTTATCCGAGACCGGGGGCGATCTCGTTCGTTCTATCCGGGAATAAGGTGCGAATTCCCATGGCATTTCATTCTCGCTTTGTTCAGCCACGAATATGTCGGGCTCTTTCTTCACTACTTCGATGGCATCGGCGTGTGTATCTACAGAGGAATCTGCCTGCACGGTAAGCGAGTTTGTGGGGTCAGGTGCTAGGCTATGACACCACATCGTGGTTCCCTTTGAGGGTGTTTCCCCAAACCTGTTCAATAAGACGGGCTCGAACTCATCATCTTGAAGGTCGTTGCCTTTTCCCGCGCATGTGTAGGCGGCGATGTGCTCATCGAGATCCGAGGTCCAGTAGTACCTAGGGAGTTCTGGCATTCTGAGCATCCGTGAAACGGGTTCCGAGACTGCTTTTTCGGGGAACGACTGTCGCATGAACTTTCACGAACCTGACTCTATCCTTTTGTAGAGATCCCCGAGCATCTTTGCTATGGCTTGATCTCTAGGGTACTAGTGTGGCGGGGGAAGCTGTTTCCGACGCTGCTGTGCTGGGAGTCTCCGGGTGGCTTTGCAACAGAGCAATAGCCAAATGTTGTGCCTGCAATATTTCTAAAATATCGTGAAGACTCACTTCCTATGCTTCTCGAGCCGGGGTTTTTTGGGCTTCCTGCCCGTCGATATACTGTATGCTCCCATCGATGTGCGAGGCTTCTTTGACTTACTACGTGTCTTGTGAACCCGCATCTGCTGGGATCGGCCTAGATGCGTTATCGGGGTTCTGCAGCGTCGCGCTAATGACTGGAGCAGCCACACCATTTTCGTTGTGATTTTCGTGGTATTTGTTCCCAACTCTGTTTACCGAGTCAGACATTTTTACCTGAAATCAAGAGATCTCGGACAAGAAAAAGTATGAAAGATAACTTGCATTTGTGCAATGAAACCAGCAAGAAAATAATCACTATTACTTTTATCCCCACGGTGGGCGCCAAACTGTTTTCTGTGAAAATAGTAACAGCAATTAGATTTGTAAATGGGATTCTAAAAATACGTGATCTATTTTTATGCTAGTTGTTTATAGCAGTGGATGCTAAGAAAATGGAATTTGACGATAATATACGAGCTAAAACAGGGCAGTGATCAAACCGAGAGTTTTGCTATCCGAGCTTCCGACCGGTCGATGGGGGACCTCGGGGTCGATACCTGGGCTCACACTCGATCTACCGGGGGCAGTCGGGAATGGGATAACAGTTAAGATATGATTTAACAAGGCTTTTTATGGCCACCACCAAGCAATAAATAAAGAACAAGTGATAAAGCGATAAATGCTAAAGTGGCCTCAAGCCAGAGAGAGCAAGCAAGTTAGAAAGAAGAGAGAGTGAGAGAGAGAGAGAGAGAGAGAGAGATATTATTGCACTTGAGTTGAATAGTTTGAGCGACATTGGCCCATCACAAGGTAGTGTGGGTTCCCTTTATATAGGAGGGGAACTTGGCTATAGTACAACATGCATTAATTGTAAAGAATGGAGAGGAGGCAGCTAGACGCGACGCTTCGGCATAGGCTCTGGATAGGCCGGCCCTGTCGGGCTTTGTCATATGCCTAGAGAACTTCCCGTTCTGTTCTAGCCTCATCCTTCATCTTCTTTGAGTCAGGCCCCGATGAGCCCTAAGGTAGGGGACTTGGTCGTGGCTACACATCATCGGGATCCTGAGGCATTCTTCCGAAGTGGCTCTATAGCAAGAAATCGAATCCTCTGATTTTTCCACATACAAAATTAGTGTAGGGAATTCACGTTATCCTTTTTTAATACGCCGAATAATTTGTGGCACTTATCAGATGATCGTGAAATGAACTACAAAAGGGATGCGATACGGCCAGTCAACTTCTGAACATTTTTTTGGTGGTCAAGTTCTCTGATATCCCTTCGATGGCTTTGATTTGGTCGGGGTTGACCTCGATACCTCACTGTGAAACTAGGAAGTCCAAGAATTTTCCTAAGGCCACACTGAACACATACTTTTCGAGGTTTAGTTTCATTCTGTATTGCTTGAGTATGTCGCAGGTTTCTCTCAAGTGGTCGATATCGTCTTCTTTCCTTTTTGATTCTACCAGCATGTCGTCTATGTAGACTTCCATCGTTTTACTGAGTTGGTGTTTGAACATCCTTGTCACTAGCCTTTGGTAAGTTGCTCCTACATTTTTTAGCCCGAAAGGCATGACCTTGTAGCAGTGCGTCCCTTGATGGGTAATGAAAGTTGTTTTCTCCTGATCCTCTTCTTCCATGAGGATTTGGCTATAGCCTGAGTAGGCGTCTAAGAAGCTCAGTAGTTCATGCCTGGTCATTCCGTCGATGAGTTGGTCAATATGAGGTAAGGGACGAATCGTTGGTACATGCCTTGTTCAAATCTGTGAAATCTACGCGCATCCTCCATTTCCCATTCTTCTTTTTCACCATGACTACATTAGCCACCCATTAGGGATATTTCGACTCCCCGAAAGAGTCATTTTCCAATAACATTTCGACCTCTTTGCGTACCGCATCTTTTATTGCGAATTTGAACTTACGTCTAACTTGTCTCACCGAGGGATGGTGTGGGTCGACATTCAGCTTGTGCGTGGAAATTTCCTTCGGGAGACCTAGCATATCTACATGGCTAAAAGCAAACAAGTCCGCATTAGTAGTTAGGAATTGATGAAATTTACCTAACTTTTGAAGCTTGAAGCCGATGTAAGCTTTCTTGGTGTGTTCGTTGCCATCTAATTGAATGGGGTCATGGTCTTCTATGGTCCGCGGCTTCAACCGCTTCAGGGTCTTTGATGACATCCTTGTTCGACCTCGACGTTGTTGATCTCTATTCCTCTTTTTCTTTGTCCTTCATTTGTTGAGTGATCGTACAGTCTAGAGTGATGCGAAAGTATTCCCGGGATGTGTGATGTTCCCCTCATATACTGAATATTCCACATGGAGTTGGGAATTTGATGACTTGGTACAAGCTGGAGGGGATGGCTCTCATGGTGTATATCTAGGGTCGCCCTATTGTGGCGTTGTATGATGTGTCTTGGTCTATGATACGGAATGTGGTTTCCAGAGTGACTCAACCGTCTAGGACAGAGAGTGTGATCTCGTCGGATGTTCACTTAACAACATTGTTAAAACCTGTTAGCGTGATGCATTGCGGCACTATCTTATCCTCGAGTTTCATTTGTGTAAGTACTCACGGGTGGATAATGCACGCGCCGCTTCCATCGTCTACCATAATTCATCTTATATTGGTATCTAAAATTTGTAAGGTGATAAAAGGGGCATCATAGTGAGGGAAAGACAAATCGTTGGTATCCGACTTATCGATGATGATACTTTCTTCGAGTTTGTCATACCGTCCGTAGGTGATTAACTGTTTGAGCTTGTGCGTTGTGGTGAATTTCACACTGTTGATATAGGCATCGTTGCCGCCGCCAATGATCATGTGGATGGTGCGGGTTGGCGAGGGCGGTTTTGGTGGTCCTTGATGTGTTTCACGTCTACTAGAAAAATTGGTCCTTCCTCGGTCGCTCAACAACTCTTTGAGGTGTGCCTATCGTAGCATGTTTACGACCTCCTGTCTTAGAGCGATGAAATCCTTGGTTTTGTGTTCTCACTCTTAGTAGAATTCGCACACGCTATCTAATTTTCTGGTATTCAGGTCTGACCTCATCTTTTTTGGCCACTTCGCCTTAGTTTTGAGCTTCTCCAAGGTGTAGACAATTTATGTAGGTGACACACAAAAATTGTAAGCGAATAATAGGGGGCATACCTCTTTCGTTCCGGTGAGTCCCTGTTCTTGATCGGGATGGGCCCTTTTCATGGCGGGAAGAGGATGCAATGGTAGTTCTTACGTATGGCAGACGTTGCTCCATGTTGGATCATGGAGCTACAAGGTCCCTTCTGGTGTCATTTCTTCGATCTTTTTGGGGTTCGGCTTGTACCGAAGTGAGTCGATGAGTCAGACTATTGAGGTTGTCCTCGTCTGCTCGGACTTCGACACTATACATGTTTTGTATTTCATCCCAAGTCATTGGGGGTACTTCATAAGCCGACGTAATAACTTTCTGGTTGCCCTCGAATCATTTCTACTCAGCCCATTCTGGAAAGCTGCAATGGATATCCCTTCTGATACATTTGGTAAATTCATTCTTACTCGGTTGAACCGAGTTAGGAAGTCCATCAATCCCTCTCTTGGAGACTATTTGGTAGCGAATATGTCGTTTACCCTCGCCTTTGCCTTCTTGGATCCATCATGGGCTGTTACTAACTTGTCGACCATTTCCTCGAATATTTCAATGGAACGCGCGGGCAGCTCCGAATACCATCTTAATGCTCCTTCAGTGAGGGTCTCACTTAATTTTTTCAACAAGATAGAGGATAATTGTTCCATGGCGGGGTCATTGCCTTTTATGACGGTGACGTAGTGAGTCACATCTTCGGGGTCAGTCGTGTTGTCGTATATTTTCAGGTAAGGTGGCATTTTGGAGGTCTTTGGTATGGCGTATGGGGCGACATCATCACTGTACGGCTGCTCTACGAACTGGCCGGCATCTCTCTTCGACAAAAGCTTAGGAGAGCCCGGTATTTTATCGACCCTTTCTTGGTGTTCACTCATTTGGTCCTGAAGTACCTTGTTCTCATTTTCTATTTCCTCCATCCTTTTCAGGATGGCCGCGAGAGTGTCATTGCCTTCATTATTAACAACATTGTGAGTAATACATGTCGTTGCAGGAGGAGGAGGAAGTTGATCATGTTTCTCGTCTGCTCGTGGTATGACACAAGTACTTTACTTTCTATAGCCGCGTCCCGAACGGGCTTATGGAGGATGCTAGTTAGCGTATCAGTTAGCCAAGCCTCAAGGAGCTTTTTTACTATTGTTGGTGTCTTCTCCATCACTGATGTGGAGGGTCCCTTACCAAGAGATTTTGTGATACCACAGTAAGGAGGGGTGAGCCACCTCGCCTGGGGGAGGCATTGGGCGGTGCGCCCTCGTCCATCGCTTCAGAACCCTCATTGATGATGTTCATAAGGTTAGTTGGGAGGTCACTAATTATTCTTATTATTTCTTCTATGCTACCTGCCGTGTTAGATCTATGTGTACAAAGGAGGGAAATCTTGTTCTTGGTTTTTTTCTACATCAGTAATACGTAATAGCTGTAGATCTAGAGGAAACAAAAGATTTAACTAGGAACTCCCCGCAGACGGCGCCAAATTTTTTGACCAAAAAGTAGATCTTTCGGTTAAAACTTTATATTTCTATAATGATGGGTTAATAATAATATTCCTAATCTTGGATCTTGAAAATAGGGATAATGTGGGGTTGATTCAGTGGGGGTCTAATAATATCATGCATTAAATATTCTAAAATCCCTGAGTGATAAATGAGGAATAACTAGCAATAAATAGGAATAAATGACATTTAAGTAAATAGGAGGAATTATTCACCCACTAATGAATGAGTTTGATGATTGTTCCTCCTGACAATGATGCATGACATATAAATACTATAATGTTTGAACCATTCTCGGCTCTGATGGAAAAATATAGAATAATATAAGTAAGAATGTTGATGAAAAGGTAATGTTTGTATCTTTCCTATAGAGAGAGAATCTTCTTTTGAAAAGTGTTCTTATGAAGTATCACATGCCTTATACTAATGTCTCATTTTTTATTTATAAAAGACATGTCCTTAACAAACCCTAATAGTACTAGTTCAGAGAATATTCACTCTTTAACATCCTATTTTAAAAACTAGCCGTTACTGTTCTGTCAACAGTACTCGATCTCGACCATTAATGCCATATTACCCTAAATATTCTACTGTAGAGATTTTGGCACCATACAACAATATTAGTTAAGGGGACAAATTCAGTAATTTTTGTTTAAACCCTACCATAGAAGTCTTTTGCAGTATTGAAATAACTAAAGCAACTATCTATCTTTTAACTATTCCTTTTTTGCTTCTTGTTCTCACCTTTCTGATACATACTTCAAAAGTAATATCGCAAAAATTCATACGTTTTCCTAAGTGTTGAAGAAGTACTATATTGTTAAGGGCTTGTTTAGTTTTATAATTGTTTTAATTGATTTTATCAAAATAGACGAGTTTTATATAAGCAGTGTTTAACCATCTTCTCTTTTCTACACCCATCTGGTAGATCCGAAATCCACTTGCTCGATTAATTTGGATTTGGGTTCTGCATGTCCATTAACTAAGAGGTCACGGGTTCAATTCCTGGAAACAGCCTCTTGCATAAATGCATAGTAAACCTGCGTACAATAGATCCTTGTGGTCCGGCCTTCCTCCAATCTCGCGTATAACAGGAGCTTAGTCCACCGGACTTCCCTTTTTTATGTCCAGCAACAAGGAAAGCGGTCCCTATTAGGAGTTTCTCTATTTCTAATGCTCGAGTCAGAGACTTATGATGATGGATATGGACGGAGGAACAGAAAAGAATTGCCTTATAGCTTAGTACTAAATACTCCCTCCGTTTCAATTTATGTGAAACTATTTCCTTTTTAGTCCGTGCCAAAAAGAATGAACCCTTTCCTTATTTGGAAACAATTTACCTTTATGCAATGATTTATAGCCACACAAAATAAAGATGCCTCATTTTACACCACAAGATCAAAAGTCTTCTCTCTTTTCTTAAACACCGTGCCCAGTCAAATGGGTTCACATAAATTGAAACGGAGGGAGTATTATTTTTGAAAATCAAGTAAATGTGAGATATTACATAGATAAAAATATATATATAATTATCTAATTTAAATCCAAATCAAACAAGCTAAATTATTTTTCCAAGTCTAGAAAAATCATTTAAAGGAATAAACAATGTATAGTGTTTTATATATCTCGAGGCATGCAGATTGGTGATTGCTTCTTTCACGAATTTCATTACATTCTAAAGAAATTCTAAAGTGCACAAAATACATCATTATTAGGATGGTAGAACAAAAAGAAGCCTTATTTTCTCCATAATCTTGAAAGATATAGAGGAAAGTAATTGATAGCATGACTATTGCCTAATAAAGTAGCACCATTTATCTAGATTTGGTGCTGCATTTTTTTGGGTAAATAGTGCTTCTGTCTAATGGTAACTTAAGCTGACAATTAAGATGTAGCCAGAACTTAACAGAACCAATGAACCCTACTCTCCACCTAGTCCTTGTATTCCCCTTGAGATCAAGAACTACTTGTTTCTGATCCAATGACATTTCAGCAACTTTTCCTTCTTCGGGAGTCAACGAAATCGACGTTGACTCCACTGGATAATACAATGGAGTTGAGCTATTTTGAGGTACATCAAATGGGTCTGCTCTTAAATAAGCTACTTTTACACCATGGAAGGTGAGTGTAAAAATTGTCTCATAGAAACTTGCATGGGCTTTTGCATTTTCATTTTCAGCGTTGATAACAATTGAAACCTTCACAATTAGGTTACTAGACATGTCATAGGAAAAATTATCCACATTTGCTCTCACGACACTCATTTGAGGAACTTTTGGCCTGACGATCATGTATCCGATGAAGACGACGAGGCCGGTTATGATCACGGCTAGGGTTATGAAGGTGCAGAGTATGGCAACACACCAGATTAAAGGGTTGGTGCGTCGTTCCGGGCCTAAAACAGGCTTTGGCATTGGGAGGAGGAAGAGGTAGAAGAGGTATCAACGTGTTTGGTTGATATGATCTTCACGCTAACAAAATGCCTATCAGCTGCTAGTTCCGTTCCACTATTTGTTGTTTCCTGATGTGATATCTGAGTAAACGGTTCTCTCTTTTCTATTGTTCTTTGAATTCATAATCGATGCTATTGAATCTGCAATTAAAGAAATATCATAAGAGTTCTAGGACTTCATGGTAGAGTGACAACATTCAAAGAAGTTCAAAAGGATTTCTTTTCTTTAGATATAGTGAAGGATATTTTAGAAGGAGAAAGGTAGGTGCCTGTGTTAAGGTACTTGGCTATAATTGGTGGGGAAGGTTTTGGTATCTTCCTTTTCCTGAAGATAAAGTTTTCTTTACCTAAACTTCTGCGTTATGCTTTGTTCTTTAACCCTTAAAAAGGTGAAGACAATATATACCTAGCTTGCACACAGTTTCCAATATCTATACAGAGACCACACCTTGCCACTTTTATTTGTTCTAACAGAATCTCAACAAGCTAAGCACTAAAGCACATACATAAAGAATAATGTGGTCTTTTCCGTGCTTAGTCTTCTTGTTTTTCGTTTTTCATTATTTTATTGATAGGGAGTGATAGAATTTTTTTATCACTTCATATTTTAAACCAAATAACGAACTACATCTCCAGAAAGTTTTGAATCTTCACTCCGGTATATATAGTCACAATGGATTTAATTTACAATAACAATTGAAGATGTAGGCATCTGTTAGGAGTACATGTTATTGGATGGTGCATCAAATACTTTTAATATCCTAATTTTTTATTGCACTTTGAAGGAGCAAGGTTGCCAACACTATATTGTACAATGACAATGAGGATTTATCCTAAACTGTGTGTTGTTATATTACTTTACAATGAGTTTAAACTTCATATATGCACTAGCATAAATTACATATTATAACACTTCTTATCGCACGAATATAATTACATGTTACTTCATGTCTGAATAAATTGAATATGGCATGCACAAAAAGTTTTTTTTTTTTTTAAGGGGGGCGGGGGGGGGGG
>MU739157.1:11439-55902 GCA_026770625.1 Nicotiana glauca | reverse complement strand
TTTTTTTTTGTGGGGGGGGGGGGGGGGGGGGGGGGGGGACACTTGTCTTGAGCCCCGCAATAACGTGATTGAGATATACACAAGACAAAGTGGAGTTTCGTTTACGTTCAGTCATCATCACATGAATAAATAAGAAAAGAAAAATCTGAACCTCAAACAACTTAACTGGTTGGCAAGATATGCTGATTGTTCACATTAATGATCCTTTCTAAAAGTATACTGCAAGGATATGCATAAATCGAGAAAAAGAAATTAAATCAATTTATATTGGAATTTAAGAACGTCACTTTTATTGAGTCAAGATAAAAGTTAGATACAATAAGATTTTGTAAATTTAAAAAAAAAAAAAAACAGACATGGTCCTGGAAGTCAAAAGCAAATTGTGTCTTGATCGAAAAGAAAATAATTATTAACTCCCTCTCCATAAGACCAGAAAGAACTTTCTCCAAGAAGGATTAGTTTAAAATTTTTGCTAAGCAGTTCACCCCTTCAATTTTTGAAACACTTTCCCTCACAAACTTCTAAAAGCTTGCCCCAAAATACTCGAGTCCGGAACTGAAATGTTGTCTTTTTGGATTCAAAACACTTTTATAAATATAAAAAAAAAATATAATTTTATATAAAATGCGATTATGAACCGCATTTTACCTTAAAGACCGTTTGAAAAGTTAAGGTAAAACGCGGTAATGAATCTCGTTTTATATAAAAACGCTCTAACAAACCGTGTTTTATATAGTAGCTGATAAGACTACTATATAAAAGGCGGTAATGTACCGCGCTTTATATACATAAATAATAGACACTTCCTTTTCCCCCACGTTTCTGCCCAGATCCCCTTCCCCTTTCGTTTTAAAAAAATACAGCGGTCCCCCCTCCCCCCTCCATTAACGTCCCAAAAAGCTCGTGTGGACCCCACCCGTCCCGTAAAAAGTAGATATTGTTGGTCCCACATCCTAGCCAAGCCTTCTATTCCTGTGGGTTGCTTGTTTCGGAGTCAGATTTTCAAAGCTTCAACTTTCCGAAAAATATAATTCAAGGTATTCCGATTAGGATTGTGCGTTCAAATCGGTTTATCGATAAGTCGAATCGATTATTTGTTATCGATTTATCGATTTCGATTTTGATTTTAAAATTTTTCTTATCGAGTTATCGATTTCGATTTCGATTTTATCCTCTTCGATTATCGGTTTATCTAAGATATACTAAAAAGAGCAAAAAAAAATTATTTTTTTTTACCCTTATTCTATAATACCTTTCCTTTACCCTAAGTCCTTAACCCTATTATGTATTATTTTCTCTAACACATTTAAAGAATGATCATATTTAAAGCTCAAGGGAATGAAGTTCAAATTAATGAAAAACAGAATTAGCCGTGATGATTTATTTTTTTATACCGTTGGAGTGTTGGTGGTATACATTTGATCCCTTACTTTATTTTCGTTGTATGTGCTTGTTGACACAATTTTTATCTTATAAACGATGTTCGTCTTATTTTAGCTTCTTTTTGTCCATATTAGTTAGGCGTGTTTATAGCGATATACTTTCAGTGAAATTCCGTAAATTTTCTTATTGGTGTAATCGATAACCGAATCGATAAGCCCCAAAAATCCATATGTAACGACTCGACCGGTCGTTTTGAGCTCTAGCGCGTCGCTCAAAAGTCTGGGACCATGAACAGCTTCATTTCAGGTATTATGACTTGTATGCGTGGTTGGAATTGAATTTCGGGAACTCAGAGTTGATTTGGAAAGAGAATTCTCATTTCAGAAGCTTAAAGTTGAAGGAATCAACTAGGATTGGAATTTCGAGTAAATGACCTTAGAATAGGGATCTGAAGGTTCCAGCAGGTTCGTATGATGATTTCAGACTTGGACGTATGCCCGAATCGGATTTTGGATGACCTGGGAGCGTTTTGGCGCCTATTGTGAAAGTTGGCATTTTGGAAGAAATTTTATAAGTTTGGCTTGAAGTGCATTTCAGTGTTACCGATGTCCGTTTGGGATTTCGAGATTGGGATAGCTCCGCATGGTGATTCTGGAGTTGGGAGCACGATCGCAAGTGAATTCAGAGGTCTGTAGGTCATTTTGAAGCTATTTGGCTAAAGATAGAAAATTGAAGGTTTTTGAGAAGTTTGACCGAAAGTGGACTTTTTGATATCGGGGTCGGAATGCGATTCCGAAAGTTGGAGCAGGTCTGCATTGTCGAATATGACTTGCCTGCAAAATTTGGGGTCAATCGAATGAGATTTGATAGGTTTCGGCATCGAATGTGAAAGTTAGAAATTTTAAAGTTCATAAAGATGAATTTTGGCGCGATTCGTGATTTCGACATTGTTTGATGTGATTTGAAGTCTCGACTAAGTCCGTGATATGTTTCCAGACTTATTGGCACGTTCGGATGGGGTCCCGAGGGGCTCGGGTGAGTTTCGAGGTGGTTTCGGACCATTTCTAGGCCATTTATAACTGCTAGTTTTTGGCTACAGCAGTGTTCTATGCGATCGCGGAGAATTGGTCGCGATCACGGTGAGTAAAATGTGAGAAACGGGCCAGTGAATCGCGATCGTGAAAAGCCTTTCGTGATCGCGTAGAGTGAATATTCTGCTGCACTGACTCGACGTCGGAGGCTCATATCTCACAATCTATAAGGAATTTTGAGATGATATAAAAATTAAAGTAGTAGCCCTTTGTGTTTAGTTTCTATAAAAGTAAACCATTCATGATTTGGATTTGTGTACAAATAGATATGGCTGTTACACTACAGGGTGTCCGGGAAAATAAAGAAGAAAGTTGTGTTACACATGGGCTGACTTTAACAGATTATATCTAGAAATCTATAAGGAATTGGGAAATGACAAACACATGAAAGTTCTATATCTTTGAGTCTAGTTTGCAGAATATTTAACCATTTGTCATTTGGAGTTGTGTGCAAACAGTTATGACTATTCTACTAGAGGCTGTCCGGAAGGCTGGAAAATTATTCTCCGCGATCGCGAAGCTCTCCCCGCTATCGCGAAGAGTAAATTTTGGGCTGGAAAAATTATTCTCCGCGATCGCGATGAGCAAATACCTAGGCAAAATGGTATTTTAGCGGGTTTAGCTCATTTTTCTTTATTTCTTCAAAGCATGGACGATTTTTAGAGAGCTTCAAGAAGGGATTTCGTCATCTATGTTAAGGTAAGTTACTACTACTCATTTCCAAGTTAAATACAAGATTATATCATGGAATTAGACATGAAAATTGTGGGGAAAGTGAGATTTTGGAAGAAAATCTAGAAACTTGATAAATTGGATTTTACCATGAATTTGAGCATGGAATTAGGAGTAAATTATATATTTGAGCTAGTGAAGCTATGGGTAGAGTACATCTTCGAGAAATTTCGGAATCCGGGCACGTGGGCCCGAGGGCATTTTGGTCATTTCACTAAGCGGAGTTGGGAATTTGTATAATTTGAATTGCTAACAAGTATTTGAGTATATTCTCATTAGTTTGCAATTATTTGGCTAGTTTCGGAGCATTTTGCAACGATTCGAATCGTCGGAAAGGCTTGGAGGCTGTTTATGGAATTTCGGAGTGAGGTGAGTCTCCTTTCTAACCTTGTAAGAGGGAATTGTACCCATAGGTGAGTTAATTAGTTATGTGCTCCTAATTGTGGGGGGCTACGTATGCACGAGGTAACGAGAGTTCGTGCGTAGCTACTATTATGCTATTGTCCGGGTAGTCTAGGACCCAGAAGCATGCTATACTTGGATTAATCGTAAACTTACTGACAACTTGAATTGCTTAAATCACATTGAATTAGTAAATAAATTTCTAAAAAGATTAAACTCCATTTTTATTAAATTGTTAAAGGAGAATTGGCTTTTAATTGGGATAAATGTTCCCGGATAAATTCCTAATTGGCTATTTGCGCATGAGTTTTGATGTGTACCTGCGTCGCATGTATGATTCGCGAGTAGGGTATGTGTCTAAATTTTGGAGCGGGCCAAACGCCTCGGCAGATTAAATAGATGCATCTATGGTTCGCACCGTTCGAGCCCTCGGCAGTGCACAGTTTACATTTCTGTTGGAGCGGGCCGTCGACCTCGGCATGATATGCGCATGTTTGCATTGCTTACTTGAAACTTATTAAAGTTGATATTGTCTTCTTGGCCGCTACCCACTAATAAAGATAATGAAAAGTAAATCTTGAAAATCTTTTGTTAATTGTTCAAGGTGTTTACCTGTTTTACAGCTTCGTGAGTTAGAACCTACTATATAAATCCATGATTTCCTCACATTTTAGTATATTATTATTTGACCACTAGCAAGTGTTAAAGTCGACCTCTCGTCTCTACTTCTTCGAGATTAGACGGGATACTTGCTGAGTACACGTTGTTTTCGTACTCATACTACACTTGCTGTGCATTTTTGTTGTACAGGTTTATTGTGTGTCTAGTGGCTTAATGGCATAGCAGCATGGTTGACACAGAGACTAAGTGAGATGTATTTCCCCGATGCGACTCCGCAGCTAGTATAGTCTCTTTCAGGATTCTATTTACTTTCTGTTCGATTGTATTCAGACAGTTATTGTACTTATTTGGTTTCTCTTAGAAATTGCTCATATACTTGTGACACCGGGTTCTGGGATATATTTGGATTTAAATTCAGGAATTTTAGAGTTGCTAAATATTTCATTATTAATTCTGAAGAATATACTGATGTATTGTTTTAAATCGTATAAAAGACGTATTTTCAAAATTATTAAAACAAGAACTTGATTAAGTATTTTAGTTGGCTTGCCTGATAGCAGTGTCCGGCGCCACCACGGCCCTTAATGGATTTTGGGTTGTGACACCATAAATCTAATTTCAAAAAATCGAAACCTTATTGAAACGATAGTGATAAGCATATGTACAAATCGATAATCGATAAGTAATTCTCGATAAGGGTTAAAATTGAAGCGATAAATCGATTGCACAACCCTAATTTCGATTTAGTTTATGTCCAAACTCGTATAAATAATGCATATTAGTCATTTTGAATGTGTTGTATGTTGTTTTGTGTTTTATTTTTTATTTTTTTGCAATTAAATTGGTATGTTATTTTTATCTAGACTAAGATATTAATGTTGTAAAAAAATATGTAAAAATTATGAAATTACTAATATTTGTTAATATAAATATTAATAAATTATTATTATTGTTTTACATGTATTTTTGTGATTACAATGTATTTGTTGTGTTTTATCTGGTTTAAATTATTTATTTGCTTAAAGACTAGTAAATCGGAATGCATTTTAGGGTAGTAAATGTAATGCCATTTACCGTAGTAAAATGTAGTGTCTTTTAGCGTAGTATAATGTAGTACCTTTTTGCGTAGTAAAATGAAGCGCTTTTTAGCGTAGTTTCCCTGTAGTTTAAGTATCTCTTATACTCAAAAATACGTCAAAATAACTGATATATAGATCAAACACAAACTTTGTCCAATTATAGTCAACATATATTTGGTGCTACTGCGCCGCAAATATCGAGTCTGGAACCCATATATGGATATGTAATAGCTAAATATTGTATATCTATAAAAATTAATTATTTAATTTACAAACAAACATATAAATTATAAAACTAACATGTAAAATAATAAAACTAACTAATTGAAGAATTCAGGATAAATTGGTGTTGTTGGGCTCCAAATTAAATATCGAGTCTGGAACACATTATGAATATTAATTATAAAAAATAATTATTTAATTTACAAACTAACATATAAAATTATAATAAAACTAACACATACAAGACTTCAGGATAAATAGGTGCTACTGCGCTCCAACTGGAACCCATATTTGAACATTTAATTATAAAAATTATTTATTTAATTTACAAACTAACATATAAAATTATAATAAAACTAACACATACAAGAATTCAGGATAAATTGGTGCTACTGGGCTCCAAATATGGAGCCTGAAAACCATATGTGAATATTTATTTATAAAAAATTATTATTTAATTTACAAACTAACATGTAAAATTATAAAACTAACACATAGAAGATTTCAGGATAAATTGGTGCTACTGGACTCCAAATATCGAGCCTGAAAATCATATGTGAATATTTATTTATAAAATTTAAATTATTTAATTCACAAATGAACAAATAAAATTATAAAACTAATATGCAATTAATGTTGTTTAATTTACAGTAGACGATATGGAGGTGCCACCTATTCATATGATAAGCTATTCTCGTTACAGGGCGATCATAGGTCCGCCCACATATGGGAGGGTGAGTTACTGATCCAGACTCTCCGCACAAGGAGAGTGGACGGCATGTGGGACTTTCTGCATGACAGAATTCTCCATACCCATATAGTCGCGCTCTTGCGGGACACAGGTTTCTATGGGATGATTGAGATTAGAGCCGTCAATATGGGCTTGGCCCGTTGGGCCAGCCCAGCCCAGCCCGTGATTAAGCGGGGTTGGGCTAGAATTTTTTGAGTCCGTTTAAAAACGAGGCTTTTAAGCCCGGCCCGAGTACGCCCATGGCCCGTGAGGCTTTACTGAGGCTGGGCCGGGCCAGCCCGTGGCGTAATAAAATATTTATTTAAAATATATAAAAATAAAAAGTACTGCCTTTAGAGATAGAAAGTTAGAATTGGATCTTTACTAAGGGCATCTTCAACCTTTACCTCATTTTTGGTCCCCAAAATGGGAATTTTTTATTTTGGGGACAACTTACTCCAACCATTCCCCCATTTTTCCCCCAAACTTTTTTATATTCTTCTCTCTTTTATATTATATTATTATCTTTTATTTTAATTTTATTTTTTAATTTCCATTAAACAAATTCCATCTTTTATTTTAATTAATTTCTAATTTTTATTAAAATAATTCCATAAAATTTTAAATAATATAATTTATAAGAAATTGTTATAGATTAACTAATAATTCAAATAAAAGTGAAATCACTGTGATACAAGATTAGTAACGATAAAATTCATTCGAAATACTACATAAATATTCAACTTTAACCTCTAGTATTCTCCCCTAAATTATCTATTAATGCATTACGAAGTGCAAAATGAGCATCTTGTCCTTAATTCTTCTATGTCGGCTAAAAAATCTTATAATAAAATTAACTTACAATTTTACATAAAAATAATAAATGCACGAAAATTAATTTATAAAAATTATACGCCAAAGTTAAGATGTAAAATTAATATTATAAAGATATTACATAAACATAATTCGGTATATATAAAGAGATAAATTAAAAGATTAAATAATAAAATATACATGAATAGTAATGTGGGAGATGAATAGTCTACCCCATATTTGAGGGAACACTATTCATCCCCCATTTTGAGGACAAAAATGGGGGAGGGTTGGAGCTTCATCAACGCCCTCATTATGGAAAAATGGGGGAAGGTTGGACATGGCCTAAGAGGAACCAAAACTTGATCTTGAGAAGTTTCAAGAGATGGATGTTGTCATGTATTGGAAGGACCATTCTAGAAAATATCGCGATCTTTCAACGATGGTGCGTGATGTACTTAGTATTCTTATTACCATTGTAGCATCGGAATCAACATTTAGCATTGGTAGCATGTTCTTACAAAGTACAGAAGTTGCATTTATTATTAAAATGTCAAAACACTTGTTACTACTCGAAATTGGCTGCACAGGTTTTCCCAAACTCAAACTAGTAATATTTTTTATGTGAATTTAAATATTATTAATTTTGAAAATTTAATTATTTTTAATGTTTAACTAATTAATATTGCATATGAATTGTAGATGAAAGTGAAGGTGTTAAGATAAACTTGTCACAAGCAGATTCAAATGCGCTTGATGAAGATGATGTGTTGGATATCTCATAAGTATCATGAACGTTCTCTTGAATAGTTTGTTTTAAGTTTTGACTTTTAGTGAATGAAATATAGTCTTGTCTTTTAATTTTTTAGTATTTATTATAATATATTGGAACAATATAAAAAGTTATTAAGTTTTGTAAACTTTTTTCCAATAAGGTATTTTTTAACTTTTAAATAATTATCTTTTTTTAGGTCAGAACTTAAAGAAAAAATATAAAATTATAATTTTAAAATGATAGGCCGGCCTGTGGGGGCCCGCGGCCCACATAGGTCTGGGGTGGGCTCACCATTATAAGACCCATTAAAATGGTGGGCTAGCCCAGCCCAGCCCGTCAATCGCTAAAGCCCATGTGGGCTGAGCTGGGTTAGCCTAGCCCGACCCATATTGACAGCTCTAATTGAGATCGGGCGGCTACAGCTCGATTGGTCTTTGGTCACGGCCCTGATAGAGCGGTGGAGATCGGAGACGCACACATTCCACCTGCCTATTAGCGAGGCCATCGTCACACTACAGGACGTGGAGGTTTTTTATGGTAACCGTTAATGGACTACCCGTTTCTCTACCGCCTGGCATGAGAGAGATGACACGTGTGCAGTACTTGCACGTGCTGCAACAGCTTACAGGTTTTCAGCCAGAGGATGAGACTGCATGGGACCAGTTGTTTTTCATTGATGACTATTCGACTGTGGTTTGAGGCATTGCATCCTCATATCGATGGCAATATACCAGATTATCACGTTCACCGGTATATAATGTTACTCATACTCCTGTTGTTTGGAGGGGTCTTGTTCCCGAGCACTTCGGGAAACCTAGTCATCTTGAGATTTCTTCATCATCTTGAGCGGCTAGATGATTTACACCAATATAGCTGGGGTGATGTTTTTCTCACCTCCTTGTACATGCAGATGTGCCAGGCGAGCATGGGCACCCAACGTGAGGTTGTTGGATTCTTGCCACTATTACAGGTGACATCATATTCGAATACTCTATTTATTTTAACATACCTAGTAAAAATATATCTTAAATTTTACGTCAACTTTTTATGTTAGGCTTAGGCCTGAGAGCGGTTCCTGCAATTATAGCCACCTCTACCACCATTAGATCTGGATGTACCACCGGAGTTTCTCCCTCTAGCTAGGAGGTAGGTTCTTCGGCAGGAACATAGTCACGAGTACGAGGCTCAGCATAATCTCTCCTTGTGCAGAGATATATTAGATTTGCTGGATGGCGCATAGGTAAATGTATATCTAAGTTCACTTGTCATTGCTTCAAACACAAGTTGCGTATACTGATATTTTCTGTTCTTCCTTAATAGTTCATATGAACGCCATACAACGACGCAGTGTAAGCTGGCTTGCCCGATTATTGCTCGGCCGACTGACTTATGTGGAGCTCTTCTGTCCCGTTGTTCTATCATGATATTGTGGAGCATCATGCCACCGAGCGGGTACTTCTCCAGTTTGACAGGCCACAGTTCGTAACGACAATGCCCACTTAGGAGACCACACATTACTAGTGGGATGATCGTACCAGGGTGGATGATCAATATTTGGGATGGCTACAGGATCGGATATTTACTTGGGACCAGCGATTTCACCTGATTCCCCCCTCTCTTCACCGAGTCAGTAGGATACCGAGCATGATTATATGCCCTTGTACCATGGCGTTACCCAAATTTTCATCGGGAACCCCATTCATCGAGCTGGCGGTCGTTACGTTCCATACGCCGGGAGGCACTAGGCACTGGTATGTTATTTGGTATTCTTACTTATAACTATGATATAGCATTCTGTAATTTATATTTTAAATGTTGTACAGGATATTGGTCTACATTTAGTCCACTAGTCGGGACTGCAGATGCAGCAGCATATCGGTGATCATGCGGTCGCTTTGCAGGAGTATGGCCGATAGGTTACATAGCTTGCTGACCGGACACTGCATCAAGCTAGAGAGGACGAGCACTTAGAGCACATCCCTGATTATGTGGCGCCAGAGCACTACCATTGAGGTAGGCGTGTCCCACGAGCGAGGGGACGATGAGGCAGGGTTGTCCTACGAGGCAGGGGTGCCCCACAGGGTCGCGGAGGCCGGCGATGAGGTGGTCCCTAGCAAGGGGGCATTGAGGCACCTGTTCAGGCACCGGATGAGGATGTTGCAGCTGATCTGCCGGGTTACCTCCCTCAACCAGATGAGCATCCCAGCAGCATGTCGTCGTACAGCCTTCGGCTGGCGCTGAATCCAGTAGCATCGCAGGTGACCCCGTCAGATCCATTATTGATCACACGCAAGAGCATTACCGGAGATTGGGAGCAGTTCTTTTTAGGACCATCGACTGTTTCTGAGGATCGGCCGACCCGAGATGTGGATGGTGGGCGTCGGCTGAGTTATGGCTCATCAACGATGGGTGTTGTGGATGTTTCATAGGCGCATGTATGTTTGTATTACTATTAAATTTAAATTTGTTTTTGTGACGACCCAAACCGTCGTCTCATGAGTTACCACTCCGTTTCCCCCATTTTATGCTTCTTCATGTTTCATTATCAGTATTTGATGTGTTAGAGTTGATTTGGATTGGTTTTGGTGGAGAATGAGACACTTAGTCTCTTTAAGGAAGGCCTGCTTTGGAAAAGTCAACTGGATGTTGACTATTGAGTTAGAGGGCTCGGATGTGATTTTCGGTGATTCGGTTAGCTTCGGGAGTGATTTGTGACTTAGGAGTGTGATCGGAATTGATTTTGGAGGTCCGGTATAGAATTAGGCTTGAATTGGCGAAGTTAGCATTTTGGCAATTTCCGGTTGATAAGTGAGATTTTGATCCGAGGGTCGGAATGAAATTCTGAGAGTTGCAAAAGCTTCGTTATGTGATTTGTGATGTGTGTGAAAAATTTCAGGTCATTCGGAGGTGTTTTGGTTGGATTTTTTATCAAATGCGTATTTCGGAAGTTTCTGAAGAACTTAGGCTTGAATCCGACGTGATTCGATGGTTTTAGCATTGTTTGATGTGATTTGATGATTGGAACAAGTTGGAATGGTGTTTTGGGATGTGTTGGTGCTTTTGGTTGAGGTCCCGGCGGCCTCGGGGTAATTTCGGATGGTTTACGAAAGTTTTTCTAAGGCTTGGGCTGTGCAGAAAATTGTAGATCAGCGTTGCAGACATTTGTTCTATGCGATCGCATTAGTAGGGCTGCGATCGCATAGAAGGATTTTGGGGGCATGGTCATTTATTCAATGCGATCGCGTGGCAGTGGTGCGATCGCACAAAGGAAAATTTGGAGCCTGGATTTTTTGTTCAATGCGATCGCAGTGATGTATATGCGATCGCACAGTTGAAGTTGTCTGGTCAATGCGATCGCGGGGTCCCTTATGCGATTGCATAGGGTTAAATCAGAGGTAAATATTTTTGTGCTATGCGATCGCAATGGCTTGTATGCGATCGCATAGAAGGAAATTATAGCTGGGCAGAAGGGTTTTTAAATATTTCATCCGCGAGCTTAGGTCGTTTTTCCACCATTGTTGAGTATTTTGAGAGCTCTTTAGGGCAAATTGAAGAGGGATTCAAGGAGGATTGATTGGAGGTAAGTTCCTTGGCCTAAATACATGATATTATGATAGATTTAACATGGAAATTGGTTGAAATTCATCAAAAGGGGGTAAAGCTAGGGCTTGAGAATTGGTAATTTAAAAATAGAATTTGAAGGGCCAAATGAACTCCGATTTTTGTAAATTTGATATGTATAGAATCGTGGCGAGACGAGGAATCCGGTGATGTAAATTTTGTAATTTTTCGAGAGGTGGGCCCGGGGCTCGGGTTTTGCTAATTTCGAGATCCTTGATATTTTTCGATTGTTTTCGATCGGGTATTGTTCCCTTAGCATATTGTGATGTATTTGCTCTGGTGTTGGCTAGATTCGACACGCGTAGAGGCCGGTTTGAGGGGCAAGGGCATCGCGAGCTAGAGATTTCATTGATTCGAGGTGAGTAATGATTGTAAATGATATCCTGAGGGTTTGAAGCCCCATATTGCACATCGTAGTGCTATATTAAGGTGACTTGCACGCCGGATAGTGGGTGCGGGTTAGAGAACCGCTGGGGATTGTGACTTGGTCCGTCCCGATTGATTAATTTACCGCGTATTTGACTGGAATTTATTTTTTTCACTGCTGTTTGGGCTGATTGCCGTATTTGGGCTTCGTGCCAATTATTTGAACCCTTCGGTGATTATTTTCACTGTTTCCTCACTGTTTTGACTTATTACTTGAACTCAGTCATATTGTTTCTCCACTATTTTACAACTCAGCCACTTATACCTATATTGAGTCTTAAATGATAATTTGGGCTGAGGACTATCGTATTACTAGTGCCCGAGGGGATTGTGATGATATTCTGACTGAGTGAGGCCGAGGGCCAGATGTGAGGATACACTGAGGGATGTGAGGCCTAGGGCCTGGATGTGAGGATTATATATATGGATCGGACTGCACGCCGTAGTAGTATATTATATGGATCGGACTGCACGCCACAGTAGTATATTATATGGATCGGACTGCACACCGCAGTAGTATATTATATGGATCGGACTGCACGCCACAGTAGTATATTATATGGAATGGACTGTACGCCGCAGTATATATATACTGGATCAGACTACATGCCGCAGTGATATAGCGTTTGGGCTGTATGAGCCCCTCCGGAGTCCGCACCCCCACAGTGAGCGCGGCAACACATATGGATCGGGCTGCACGCCGCAGCGAGCTATGGATCGGGCTGCACGCTGCAGCGATATATGGATTGGGCTGCACGCCACAGCGGTTACTATGTGATACCGTTGTGAGAGTGGTCTGGGAGAGAGAGCCCGAGGGGCGAAGAGTGTTGTTGAGTGTGAGCCCGAGGAGCTAGTTCAGTTTGAGATATTGCCCAAGGGGCAAACTTTTACGTGCACATTTTACATACTTCTTTGCCCTTTTACCTGCTATACTATGGTATTTGTGCCCGAGGGGCGGATTTTCTGTGCTAATCAGCACTAACTAGTTTTCAAAAGAGATTTGAACTGAGCCAAAACATTTCTAAAGACTTTACCAATTTTACTGTTTTTCTCAGAAATTGTACACGGCTTCTGTACAGCACGTTGGTTGCTTTACGTGATTCCTTGCTGCTCAGTTATTATTTATTTTTATTACTCATTGAGTTGGAGTACTCACTTTACTCCCTGCACCTCACGTGCAGATGCAGGTATTGTTCACCCGGTAGCGGGTTTTGAGCTGGTTGAAGGTATTGCTATTGTAGCTGAGCAGAGTGACCGCCAGCGTTCGCGTCACCGGATTACTTTCTTTGGTTCTAAATTTTTATTCTATATATTGTTGACCCTGTAGCTGTATTTAGACTTCTCTAGATGCTCGAGACTTGTGACACCCCGGTCGGGCTGTATTGGGTTGTAATTACATTCATTAATATCATTAAATTATATTCGAACTGTTATTGAACTGCTTAACTGATTTAAAGTGGTGTTCTGAAATGGTCTGGCTGTCCTTGTCTTCACGAGAGGTGCCATCACGACCGGAGTGAGTTTTGGGTCGTGACAAGTTGGTATCAGAGCCTAGGTTACTAGGTCTCACGAGTCATGGGCAGGTTTAGTAGAGTCTCGTGGATCGGTCCGAAGACGTCTGTATTTATCCTCGAGAGGCTGCAGAACCTTTAGGAAAACCTCATATTCTTGGAATTCTTATCGTTCGTCCTTGATTCAGCTTGAAAAGAAACTCTTGAAATTCCTTCCACGTTCTTGTATGCACGCACGAGCGCTCAGTATCAGATTTTCCTTGATGGCTTGTGATTCCCCGATCAAGGGGCGAGATGTGATCTCTGTGAGTTTGACGTTGGGCCAGTCTGGAGGACTTGAGGCCGGATCTTTGCCAATGGCTTAAGCACCGAGGTGCTGATTGTGTGAGAAAGTGTTTTGAACATATATGTTCGGTATTGTCCCTATTAGCCGGAATGGCGGTTGGATATCCATGTGATAAGTATGTTAGTACTGCGAGGTGTATCTATGTGACTTGGTAGTGACGAAGAAGTCTGCTGGATAATAGATGAACTGTTAGGTGTTCGATTCCTATTGTGATTTGATATGTAGCCCGAGTTGTGGGCGCGTGAAGAATATTTTCGTGTCTCCTAGTTGGGGAGGGAAGTGCATTACATGTGGCGGTATGAGTTCAGACCCAAGAAGACTAAATGATTGTGTAATGTGTATGACGGTGGAAGGTATGCAGAAATGTTAAATTGAGGCAAAGCAGGAAGGTTATCTCCTGCGGAGTGTTCTTAAGTGGTATGATCTCTTGCGTGTATGTTAGGAGATCTCATGTGTAATTGAAGGGTACGTGTTGAAATTTGAAAATTCGGGTCGCTTAAGAGAGTGGACTCAACTGATGTGGAGATGAATGTGAGATTTGCAGAGGATTTCAGTACTAGACAATCGGTGTTTTCACAAACTTGTAAATGATTTGAGTTTAATCTCACTATGATGTTGTGGCATCATTAGAGTAAAAGTGTTATGAGTTGTTCAGTGCGTCTTGATATATGACTTCGAGCCAAGTTGGGGAGGTTACTGTTGATTAGCTGATTACACAGTTATGTGCTAGGTTGGTTCTGATTTGAGGCATGTTGGCGAATCAGTTCTGGTCGCGGAAATTGAGCCGAGGATGGCACGATTGAAGTAAAAATTATGATAGAGGTCATATTATGTTTTATAGAGTATGAGAATCATGGAATGTCTAGAGTGTTATTGGTAAAGAATGCTCGGCGCATAGAGCGGGGAGTTGCCTAGTTGTATTGGGATGAGGATTTCATTTGCGCGACATCGGCGTGCCAATGAGGCACGAGTCGTTCTGTTTGTTAGATCAGGTAAGTTGCGGTTTGAATAAGAAAGAATGACTTTCGAAAATGGTTCTAATGTGTTCAAGAGTCTACAGGGAACATTCGAGTATCTTAAGTTGCATGTGAGGTTAGAAGATATGTTTTCATTGGAAGAGGTTCGGATTTGTGGTATTTCTAAAGGCAACGGATTTAGATTTTTAGGAAGTTCTTCAGGATAAAGTGTTGCGGAATGTGGTGTTTTGGGGATATTCGAGGGAGAGTATTCAGCGGCTTATGGGTTTCAGACAGCGTGGTTCATACTTGGGTCTCGTGTGGTAAGCCTGGGTGAGGCATTGTGGTGCTACAGCAATAGAAAATATCAAGTTGATGATGAATCAGAAGGAAATCTAGATAAATGAAGTAGCGTGTTAGTGGATCGAATCGGTATGGTAAGGATATGATTAATTCTTCGTATGTGTTCAAGGTAGTGAGCCCTTACAGGTATTGTGCATCAAAGCTCTTGAGTTCTGTCAGCTTGCTTAGCTCGGTTTGGATAGAAGAATTCAGTCCTGGCAGTTTAGCTCGTGCAAATGGAATTGGGAGAGAGTTCTTGTTGGGTTTTACCGCGAGTTGGAGATGTATATTTCTATGGGCATGCGGAGCGGGGATTATGTAATGATTTTCTTCAAGATGGGAGTTCTTGACTAGTTGAGTAAGTAAATGTCTGTGGCTCGGAAGGGAGATAAAGGTTTCTTGCTATCCTTGGATGGTATGGTATACGCAGTATGTCATGGAGGATTGAGATTTGCGTGTTTGAGGTTTCAGTTCAGTTCTGAAAAGAAGTTCATAAAACTCTTAGGCAACGGGTAGCCTCAGATAATCAAGGAAAATGGTACTGCTAATGAGAAGTGATTTGACGAGAGTATTTGTCTCGGAGAGGGGGTAATGTGATTAAACGGATGATACTTCGGTAGTATTGCAGCGCTTTCTTGTTAGACCGATTGTTGATATCTGAGTTTGTTTGATGGCACAGGGGAATTCTAGAATATCTTTCGTGGAATGATTGGTTACTTGAGGTGTAATATGTATTCATACGGCGGAATTTGGGATCAAGTATGGTGATTCGTGTGCTATATGGAGTTGGAGGCTGGGGGTTCTCATGTTCAGGCTATGTTGTGATTATGGATCGTGTGTATCGGCACCGTTTAGCGGCTATCGGGAGGAGGCTCGAGCGGATCTTTCTTTGCTTGGTAAGTTAGGTTTTAGATATCATGTTGGGGTGTAGACTAGTTGTCTCAGTGTGGGTTATTCTGGACTATTGCGCTATGAGCTGTGCCAGAAATGCCACGGGTTGAGTGGCGAGGTCCGTCGGATTATGTTCTAGCAGAGTGGCTTATATTTCAAAGACTAGTGGACGGCTGGGAAGGATTGCTTTTCTAGTTGGGCCTTATGTCAGTGCAAAGGTTTCTACCATTGATTCAGTTCCAGTGTTGAGGGACTTTTCGGATGCGTTTTTTGTGGCCGGGCATGTTGCTTGGTGAGGTTGTGGATTTTGATATTTATTTGGTGTCGAGCATAGGTAGTGGAAGGAGAAGCTTCAGGCTCCCTTGTAATGAGTTCGTTAGCAGGCTGATGTGGCTGCGTATTCAGCTTGAGTTGCTTTTCGGTGTTGTGAGATGTTATGATTTGTTGGTTATGGGCACCTGTGGTGCGGTTCTATTAGGGATTCATAGTGAAAGTTGAGCGGGAAGAGTAATTGAGTGTTGCTCGATAAATGGAGTGTTGGTTATGACCTATCGGGTTGCGTGTCGTATGTTATTTGTTTCACCGTGGGTGTAATGAATTGCTTGGTTTTAGATATCAAATTGTGCGTGGCTATCGATTTTGAGCAAAATTACTTGAGGTACTTCATGTGTAATAGTATTTGGATAGGATCGCGCATTGTAGCCAAGCTACGTGGAGATATGACCTTTTGGGGTAGATTCAGGTGTTCTATTCTATGATGTGAGACAGGGTCTCAGCCTTGTGTTGTGATGGTACTGACGAGCTTGAGGTATAGCTCCTTCGTCTGAGTCAATTTTCATGATCTGAGTATGTTCAAACCCTTTCTTATTGGTGCGCGAATTATGCAAGTTATGGCTTAGGCCTGTATTGAGGTGTCATATCACCAGAGTGGTGTGTTGGATTCGAGGTGATCGTTGGGGTCACTAATGAATACGAACATATTTGATTTCAGCTTGTTGGAAGGATAATATCGAGGTTCGGCTCAGAAATCTGTTGTGGTATTATTCAAAAGGGAAGTGGTTTAATGATTGGTTGATCTGAGAAATGGTTATGGTTTGCTGCGTGTTTCATTTATTGTTGCCAGTATATGAAAGTGTTGGAATAAGACTTTAGCTAAATAGGAGGTTTTCTATCGGTATTTGGTTGTTGTGGGTAACTACCATGAATAGAAGTTATTGTTTGGAGTGCTTGGATTATGTGGTATATCATATGATTTCACCTGAGGTTGCAGGTATGGGTTATTGCAGCTGGTTCGGGCTTATTCTGAGTATAGAAGTGAGGTTCTGATCTTGTGTATGATCTCGGAAAGTGCAATGTGGTTCTATGGCTTATGGACTAGATGGATTGTGAAATTTCAGATATATTGTGTTATCGGACCTATGCGAGATAGGGTGACGTGGGATCACCCCGGGTATATGCTTTGTAAGGTTATTCAGCTGTTAGTTGGCTTCTAGGACAACTCTGGGTACGCTCGAGGACGAGCGTTAATTTAAGTTGGGGAGGATGTGAGGCCCGACCTGTCGTCTCATGATTTACCGCTCCATTTCCCCCATTTTATGCTTCTTCATAATTCATTATCAGTATTTGATGTGTTAGAGTTGATTTGGATTGGTTTTGGTGGAGAATGAGACACTTAGTCTCTTTAAGGAAGGTCTGCTTTGGAAAAGTCAATCGGATATTGACTATTGAGTTAAAGGGCTCGGATGTGATTTCCGGTGATTCGGTTAGCTTCGGGAAGTGATTTGTGACTTAGGAGTGTGATCAGAATTGATTTTGGAGGTCCGGTGTAGAATTAGGCTTGAATTGGCGAAGTTAGTATTTTGGCGATTTCCGGTTGATAGGTGAGATTTTGATCCAAGGGTCGGAATGGAATTCCGAGAGTTGCAGTAGCTTCGTTATGTGATTTGTGATATGTGTGCAAAATTTCAGGTCATTCGAAGGTGTTTTGGTTGGGTTTTTGATCAAATACGTATTTCGGAAGTTTCTGAAGAACTTAGGCTTGAATCCGACGTGATTCGATGGTTTTAGCGTTGTTTAATATGATTTGATGATTAGAACAGGTTTGAATGGCATTTTGGGATGTGTTGGTGCATTTGGTTGAGGTCCCGGGGGCCTTGGGGTGATTTCGGATGGTTTACGGAAGTTTTTCTAAGGCTTGGGTTGTGCAGAAAATTGCAGATTAGTGTTGCAGACATTTGTTCCATGCGATCGCATGAGTAGGGCTGCAATCGCATAGAAGGATTTTGGGGGCATGGTCATTTGTTCAATGCGATCGCGTGGCAGTGGTGCGATCACACAGAGGAAAATTTGGAGCCTGGATTTTTTGTTCAATGCGATCGCAGTGATGTATATGCGATCGCACAGCTGAAGTTGTCTGGTCAATACGATCGCGGGGTCCCTTATGCGATCGCATAGGGTTAAATTAGAGGTAAATATTTTTGTGCTATGCGATCGCAATGGCTTGTATGCGATCGCATAGAAGGAAATTATAGCTGGGCAAAAGGGTTTTTAAAATATTTCATCCGCGAGCTTAGGTCATCTTTCCACCATTGTTGAGTATTTTGAGAGCTCTTTGGGGCAAATTGAAGAGGGATTCAAGGAGGATTGATTGGAGGTAAGTTCCTTGGCCTAAATACATGAGATTATGATAGATTTAACATGGAAATTGGTTGAAAATTCATCAAAAGGGGGTAAAGCTAGGGCTTGAGAATTGGTAATTTAAAAATAGAATTTGAAGGGCCAAATGAACTCCGATTTTGGTACATTTGAAATGTATAGACTCGTGGCGAGACGAGGAATCCGGTGATGTGAATTTTGTAATTTTTCGAGAGGTGGGCCCGGGGCTCGGGTTTTGCTAATTTCGAGATTCTTGATATTTTTCGATTGTTTTCGATCGGGTATTGTTCCCTTAGCATATTGTGATGTATTTGCTTTGATGTTGGCTAGATTCAACGCGCGTGGAGGCCGGTTTGAGGGGCAAGGGCATTGCGAGCTAGAGATTTCACCGGTTCGAGATGAGTAATGATTGTAAATGATATCCTGAGGGTTTGAAACCCCGGATTGCACATCGTAGTGTTATATTAAGGTGACTTGCATGCCGGATAGTGGGCGTGAGGTAGAGAACCGCTGGGGATTGTGACTTGGTCCGTCCCGATTGATTAATTTACCGCGTATTTGACTAGAATTTATTTGTTCTCACTGTTGTTTGGGCTGATTGCTGTATTTGGGCTTCGTGCCGATTATTTGAACCCTTCGGAGATTATTTTTACTGTTTCCTCACTGTTTTGACATATTACTTGAACTCAGTCATATTGTTTCTCCACTATTTTACAACTTAGCCACTTATACCCAGATTGAGTCTTAAATGATAATCTGGGCTGAGGACTACCGTATTACTAGTGCCCGAGGGGCTTGTGATGATATTCTGACTGAGTGAGGCCGAGGGCCAGATGTAAGGATACACTGAGGGATGTGAGGCCTAGGGCCTAGATGTTAGGATTATATATATGGATCGGACTGCACGCCGCAGTAGTATATTATATGGATCGGACTGCACGCCGCAGTAGTATATTATATGGATCGGACTGCACGCCGCAGTATGTATATACTGGATCGGACTGCACGCCGCAGTGATATAGCGCTTGGGCTGTAGGAGCCCCTCCGGAGTCTGCACCCCCAAAGTGAGCGCGGGTACCCATATGTATCGGGCTGCACGCCACAGCGAGCTATGGATCGGGCTGCACGCCGCAGCGATATGTGGATCGGGATGCACGCCGCAGCGGTTACTATGTGATACCGTTCTGAGAGTGGTCTGGGAGAGAGAGCCCGAGGGGCGGAGAGTGTTGTTGAGTGTGAGCCCGAGGAGCTGGTTGAGTTTGAGATATTGCCCGAGGGGCAAACTTTTACGTGCACATTTTACATACTTCTTTGCCCCTTTACCTGCTAAACTATGGTATTTGTGCCCGAGGGGCGGATTTTCTGTGCTAATCAGCACTAACTATTTGAAACCGTTTTCAGAATTATTGAAAAGACCATTTTCAAAAGAGATTTGAATTGAGCCAAAACATTTCTAAAGACTTTACCGATTTCACTATTTTTCTCAGAAATTATACACGGCTTCTGTACAGCCCGTTGGTTGCTTTACGTAATTTGTTGTTGTTCAGTTATTATTTACTTTATCACTTACTGAGTTGGAGTACTCACTTTACTCCCTGCACCTCGCGTGCAGATGCAGGTATTGTTCATCCGATAGCAGGTTTTGAGCTGGTTGAAGGTATTGCTATTGTAGCTGAGCAGAGTGACCGCCAGCGTTCGCGGCACTGGATTACTTCCTTTGGTTCTAAATTTTTATTTTATATATTGTTGACCATGTAGCTGTATTTAGACTTCTCTAGATGCTCGTGACTTATGACACCCCTGTCGGGCTGTATTGGGTTGTAATTACATTCATTAATATCATTAAATCATATTCGAACTGTTATTGAACTGATTAACTGCTTTAAAGTGGTGTTCTGAAATGGTCTGGCTGGCCTTGTCTTCACGAGAGGCGCCATCACGATCGGAGCGTGTTTTGGGTCGTGACAGTTTTTATCTTATTGATTCGCCATAAATAACTTTATAATTTTCTTATTAAGGCTTCATCACAGCCCGTCTAGGAGGCCACTTTGTGCGATGCTGAGCAGGACCCCACGGATGCTTATATTCAGGAGCCCAACAAGACCATGGTAAGAAAATTTATTTCACTTAACACGTACATTACTAATATATATATTTTCATATACTGAGCTGACTTATTATTTTGTAGGTTGCTGATGGACCGACAGCCCCTTCTACCGATCCTACCAGCACTACTGACAATCATGCTGCAACGCATCCTCATATAAAGAGGTGACATGATGAGGATGATCCTGATAGCGTATCCGGGCGGGATGGGATACGCCTCAGGCCAGCGGCTGCATTGAAGCACACAAGCTGTGGGACATATTGATTTTCTTTTTTTGTATTTTATGTATGTTATGTGAATATTATTTTATGTAAATAATAACCATAATTTTTTATGCTTGCATAATATGTGCATTATATTTTTATTTCCCTGTTTCTTCTTTACTTTGACACTATAACACAAACACAAACATAGAAACTTAACATAATTTAAATGCAGTACAACTAATGAAAACTTATGACTCGGGAAACATAAAAATAAACTCAACACATACATGGCATTGTTTAGTCAGCACCGCCTAGTATTCTCTGCTCCAACCACTTAAATTTCTCTTCCAGCTTATTTTTTTCTTCTTTCACCTCTTTGAGTTTCTCCTTCAACTCCGCAATTTCTCATTTATATTCTCGTTCATATTCCCACTATTTTTTGGTCAAATCATGAAGATACTGCAAATATTTTTTGTAGCATTCCTGCTCACAGGGTTCATCAAGCCATACCTCAAAGTTGCAAAAATTACCGTTGTTGTCCCCAAACATGTTCACACACGTCTAGTATCTGTGCCCAACTTGACTGTCATCCCAACAGTCCGCCATCATACAACGTTTGCCACATTGGCACATTGGTACATACATGTGGTCAGACATTTGTTAAAGCTAAAAAAACCTGCTTTTACGGAAAGTTTTTCTATTTGTCATGGTTAGGCGCAGAAAACAACTAGAATAAGCAAGTTAATTATAGGCAAGGCAACACACAAAACGTAGAATGTAACCGCGCTATATATATTCACATAAAATATAGTATTTACCGCGCTATGCTTGGCGTGTTAAAGATTCTTTCTGATACAAAACAACTTTTTCGCAGTCGGGCAAATTTTAGACTGGCAAGACAACACACAAAACATAGTATTTAACCGCGCTATATATATGTCACGACCTCAGTTCGCCCTCCGTAAACTATCGTGATGGCACCTAGTCTCTACGACTAGGTAAGCCTAACAATGCGGAAAAAGAATAATTTATGGAAAGAAAATAATATACAACTGAAATAATAACTGAAATGGCGTTTAAGATGCCGCCTGGCATATAACAGCACAAGAATCTCAACCTAATACTTCCCAAGATCCAGAATCCCATGAATCACAAGCTAAGAGATATATAAAAAGATCTAACTCTGTAAATGTCTAACAAAAGGGACTTACTAAAGGGCTATACTGTTACAGAAAGAGAGAAAGGGACTTTTCGGTCTGCGGATGCGGCAGATATACCTCAAAGTCTCTACAGAAGCGCCTCGCCTTAAGGATAATAAGACTGAGTGAAAGTACCTGGATCTGCACATGAAAAAATGCGCAGAAAGGGCATGAGTACACCACAGCGATACTGAGTAAATTCCACGCCTAACCTCGATCGGGTAGTGAGGAGAAAAGTCAGGGCCCTACTGAGATTAAATGAAATATAAGGTATAACAGTGTAGAATAAGACAGTATAATTAAGTGCAACAGTAATGAGTAACACAGGATAGTAAGGGCAACAGCTACACAGAGGCAAAATAATCACAGAAGGAACACAGCTCAACACAGAGATAGCAACCGGGGATCTACCAGGATACCGTCTTGTAGCCCCCAAATGTAAATGTCCAGCAAACTGAGGATCTACTAGGATACCGTCCTGTAGCCCCCAAATATAAATGTCCAGTGGATCTCCCGAGTGTCATCTCGTAATCCAACTTATAGTGCACAGTGGATCTACCGGAATCCCGTTCCGTAGTCCCCAAATGTAAATACCCAGTACTGGAGAAATCTACCAGGTGCAGTCCCGTAGTTCCATATAACTGTGCAGGGGATCTATCCGAATCCCACATTCGTAGTCCCAAATGTAAATACACAGCAGCAACATGAAGAATATTCCGCAAATGTCAATTTCATATCAAGGAAAATAGGAAATTCTAACCTAGCATGCTGCACAGAATTCAGGAAAAGCAGTTTGAGCAAATAAAGCAATTAAGTCACTTAGACATGCTTCCCTAAGCTAACAGCAGGCTTAAATTGCAAGTAGTAATAATAGGAGAAGAAACTCAATCTTAATTACTTAGTGAAAAACGGATTTTCAACAATTAGCACAAGTACGCACTCGTCACCTCGCGTAGAAGGCATTTCAAATATCAACAATACTAAGGCCTAAGGGGAAGTCCCCCACATAAGGTTAGACAAGCCACTTACCTCAAACCGGCTCAAAATCAATCTGAAACCACGTTCTTGCCACGAGTACTCGACTCCAAATGGCCTAAATCTATTCAAATCAATTGCAAAATGTAAATAACGCTTCAAGTAACTGATTCTACAAACAAATTCTAAGCTAATACGTGAAATTAGATAAAATGACCAAAACACCCCTCGAGCCCACATCTTGGAATCAGGTAAAATTTATATTTTCAGAATCCTCATACTCTCACGAGTCCAACAATACCAAAATTATCCAAATCCAATGTCAAATCCCCAATCAAAACTCGAATTTTTGGTCTAAGAACTTTTCCTAATTTTTTCCAATTTCACCCCTAATCCGAGATTAGATGATGAATTCATGATTAGATTAATGGGTTATAAGCAAAAAGGAGTTAAGAATCATTACCCGCAAACTCCCTCCGAAAATCTCTCCAAAATTCGCCTACTACCGAGCTCCCAATTTAATTTTGTGATATGAATTCAAAACCCCCGATTTTAAACTTTATGTTCTGCCCAGACGCGTCCTTAATCGCGATCACGATCGCGATCGCGGAAACTCCCACGCGATCGCGAAGAGCAACTTCGCTGACCCCCAAAATAAACCTAGGCGAACGCGATAAATCCTATGTGGTTGCTATGTTGCACTGCTCAGTATACGCGATCGCGATTGACCTCACGCGATCGCGAATAGAACATCTTCCACTCCTCAGCTACCTCACTTCTTCCTCTTCGCAAACGCAGCGTAGCCCACACGTTCGCGATTCAACTCTAGCTATCACTACACGTTCTCACTCCCCTTCCCATGATCGCGTAGAACAAAATCCGTTCTTCCTCATTCAAGCCTTCGCGATCGCGAGCCTCCTTACGCGATCGCGATGAAGAAAAGTCTGCAACAAAAACCAACAAAAATCTGATCCTTTTTCTAGTCCAAAAATGGTACATTGAGCATCCGAAACACACCCGAGGCACCCCGGACCTCAACCAAACATGCCAACCAATCCTAAAACATCATTCAAACTTGTTCCAACCTTCAGAATGCTCAAAACAATAACAAAACACCAATTTAACATCGGATTCAAGTCTAAGAACTCCAAAAACTCTTAAATTACGCTTTCAATCAAAAAGTTTATCAAACCTCGTCCAAATGACCTGAAATTTTGCACATATGTCACATTAAAGACTACGGAGCTACTCCAACTTCCAAAATTCCATTCCGACCCCGATATCAAAATCTCACTATCGAACCGGAAACTTCAAAAATTCAACTTTCGGCATTTCAAGCCTAAATAAGCTACGGACCTCCAAAACACAATCCAAACACGCCCCTAAGCCCGAAATCACCCAATGGAGTTGACGGAACCGACGGAATTCCGTTCTGAGGCTGTCTTCATACTGTTCCGACTACGGTCTAAATTCTAAAGCTTAAGCTCTTATTTAGGGATTAAGTGTCCCAAAACACTCCGAAACTCAAAACCAAGAATCCCAACAAATCAAAATAGAAGAAACAAACACGGGGAAAGAAATTAATTAGGGATCGGGGCATTGCTTATTAAAACAACCAATCGGGTCATTACAATATATTCACACAAAACGAAGTATTTAACCGCGCTATGCTTGGCTTGTTAAAGATTCTTTCTGATACAAAACAACTTTTTCGCAATTGGGCAGCTTTTCAGATCGACAAGAAAACACATAAAATATAGTATTTAACAGCGCTATATATATTCAGTTATTTATCAAACATATTCCTCGTATGATAGTGTGTTGATTATATGAACGGGAGGGAGAAATTCATTAATTTACTCAGCTAAAAAATGTTAAATATCAATAAGATGTAACAAGGCTATAGAAACATAATTTTATTTGATACATCTTGCAGCATAAATAAGTACTTACACTTATTACAAAAAACATTACAAAAAAAATAAAACATTGCGTGTATCCGTGATAGTTGGGCACATTAGATGAACTTGCACGAGGAGCTGGATTACCACCGCCACCCAAACCAGCTGAAGGTCATTTACTACGGTCGTGTCCTATTTGCGAGCATATGCCACATTTACGCGCATAAACAGTATCACCAACATCCATTTGGGTATACGCATTCTCTTTTGCACTTGTAGCTTGCGTAAATAGTCCTTGTTACACAGTATTTTAAATGGTTCCATCGGCCAACAACGCTCAGCACCTACTGGCTGCGACTGCCCACTATATGTGTTTAAGTATGCATCAACACTGTATTGCCTATCAACATAGTTTGTTGCCTCTAAACCTGTTTGTTGAAAGCACTTCATGGCATGTGAGCACGACATGTGGTAGATGGTCCATTTTTCACATGAACACAAACTGCTGGCTTCATTTACGGAGTGTATATTATTTCCCGGGTGTTGATGGATAAAATTTATATCTGGACGGTACCACCTGTGAAATATTTGAGTGTTAATACAAATTCAATACAACGAAAATAAACATCGTAACACAAAGGAAAATTGAAGTTTACCAGTCGTCTTGTGGATTATGTAAACTAGGAGAGAAATTATTTCCTCGCTCCTCGCTCCTCTTCGCCCATGGAGATAAGTTTAGATCCGGCCAAACTCTTGTCACGACCCGTATTTCCCCATCCTCGGGAGTCATGATGGCGCCTACTAATGAGAGCTAGGTAAGCCAACCCTTAACTACCTTTTTCATTAACTGATTTACTTCTTTTAACAATTATCAGTAATATCATGCAAACAATGAAATAAAGTAAATAAGCGGAAGTCTTAAATTAAAGGATCTGAACAATAATGTGGAAAATCAACATAATCTCTACCCAAGAACCGGTGTCGCGTAATCACGAACCACTAAGAGTACTAAATACAAATTTTTGAAAGAAAAGTACAAATTGTTTATCTCGAATACACGAGATAACAGACTAAAATAAAAGATAGAGGAAACGTCGGGCCTGCGGACGCCTGCAAGGCTACCTCAGTGTCTCGCTGGACTGAAGGCTAACTCCCATGCTAATGTTATGTCCAAGGCCTGGATCTGTGCAAAAGAGCACAGCGTGTAGTATCAGCATAACCGACCCCATGTACTGGTAAGTACCTAGCCTGACCCTGGTAAAGTAGTAACGAGGCTAGACCGGACTACCACATAAACCTGTGCAGTTATAAATACATATACAACAGAATCGAGATACAGAAATTAACTAGTCAATATGGGAGGGGAGCATGATGTGGGGAAGATAACAACTCCGAATAAAATCACCAAACAATGAAGAAAGCAGCATAGCTAGACATCAATAAAGAATCAGAAATCAATAAGTGCAGGGCATCACCCTTCGTGCTTTTACTCTCATCCTCGCCAAGCAAATAATGATAAAAATGTGCACGATATCACCCTTCATGCTTTTACTCTCTTCCCTCACATATAATTAGTAGAATTAGCATAGAATGGTACATCGTGCGGCGCGGCATCACCCTTCGTGCTTTACTCTTTTTCCTCACAATAAGCAAATAATGCACGTCATCACTCTTCATGCTTTACACTCTTTCCTCACAATAAGCAAGCAATGCACGGCATCACCCTTTGTGCTTTAACACTCTTCCTCACCCAAACAACAATAACAAACAAGGGCAAGGGGATAAATAAAATAATAATAGAAATCCCGACAAGGGAACACAATTAAAATAATTAAATCTCGGCAAGGGTACAACATTAATAATCTCGACATCCCAGCAAGGAAAATAATCAATAAACAACAATATACCCGCAAGGGAACAATTTAAATACTCTTTCTCTTTCTTTCACATTTATTTCATATCTCACTTTACCACTTGAGCCAATGCTCCAAAGGGTTCAATCATTTCATTTACTTTCACGTTTGTAATATAACTTGAGCTAATGCTCATCGATGTTCATAGGTCACAACTTCTTTCCACAGGCTTTTCACAACAAATAGGAATCATCATCAAGGCAAGAGAAATTCAACAAAATCAAGATATTCACAATTTAAAGACTCACGGTCATGCTAGACACCAACGTATAGATACTCGTCACCATGCCTATACGTCGTACTCGACAATCACCACATAGAAAATAGGATTCAACTCCTAATCCCTCAAGCTAAGGTTAGACCAAACACTTACATCAAACTTCCACGGCCAATTCAATCCTCAGTAACCGCTTTTCCTTTCGAATTCGGCTCCAAATCAATCAAATCTATACATAAAAAACTTCATAACATCAATACATGCTAAACAAATCGAATCCAACGCCTAATAATAGCTTTCCAAGCATTCTTCCCAAAATCTCAAAAATTGACCCCGAGCTCGCTTGGTCGAAACACGATGTTCGGACCAAAATCATATCACCCATTCATCCACGAGCCCAAAAATATAATTTGTTTTCAAAATTGATCCCAAAATGAGGTCTAAAGCAAGAAAAATCAAAAAGTCCTAACTCTACCCAAATCCCCAATTTCTACCCTTAATTACATGTTTTAGGCCTAGGATTTCAATAGATGATTATGGAAAATGAAGAAAACGAGTTAAACAATGTTTACCCAAGAAACTTTGGTGAAGAAATGCTCCAAAAGTCGCCCTATAACCTTGGATAAGAAGGAGTTCGTGAAGTGGTATGAAAATCCCGTCACTGGTTCTGTTTTGAAAAGTTAAAATAACTGGGCGAATTTGGCTTATACGATCGCGGACAAAGGAGTGAGATCACGTAGAGTAAAAGGGGATAGGGCTTTGCGATCACAGACAAGGCTACGCGATCACATAAGGTTAAAGGAAGCTGAGCACTGTGATCGCGGGCAAGGTATTGCGATCGCATAGAGTAAAATGAATTCCTTCCTCCAGCTTGGGCGAACGCATTGCAATCGCAGGATAGACAATGCGATCGCATAGAATAGAAAATGAACCTCATAAATTAACTCTACGCAATCGCGGAAGGAAGTATGCGATCGCATAGAATAAATTATCTGGACACCTCCGACACCCATCCGAAACACACCCGAGCCCTCGGGGCTCCTAACCAAACAAATGAACTAACTCAGCGACATCCTACGAACTTTGTGAGCACGTGATTTTTTCCCTACATGAATTATTCCCAGAAATTCAAACCAAAAATTTTTCTTTCATTATTTTACACTTTTGCGAATTTTGTGTTATTTTCTGTTAATTGTTTGTATTTTATTTGTGCATTTTAATTCATATGAAAAATATAAATATATATATACACACACACACACACACATGACATTTGCATTTAAGATCTAATTTCATATTTTAGGATCATTTAGTAGGTAAGTTATTTTTAGAACAAAATTTAAAGAAAATAACAAAAATAGTCCATTTTTACATTTTTAATTGTTAATTATTGAATTTGTCTTGAGTTTACATTAAATAGGACTTAATCAATTTTTAGGAATTAATTAGCTTCATTTTGGAAATAAATTAGGTCTCTATTTTAATCTTGCATTTAATAAAATTAGAAAAAGTATAAAATACAAAATGAAAACAAAATAAAGAAAAGAAAACCAAGATAAAAAGAATCAAAAGATTTTTGACTTTGGGCCATTTTTCATGAAAATCCCAGGCCCAAGTCACCCCAATGCCCGGTCCAATTTTTCCAGTCCTCACAACTTCTAAAACGACGTAGTATGATATGCAAACGACGTCGTTTTGAGATACTTAAATCTCAATTAATCTCGGCCATTTATCTATGATCATTCGACGGCCATAATTGATTCTCACATTTGCATAAAACTGTCCGAAAACTTATACAAAATCTAAAACATAATCCTCCTCCTCGTACCCTGTAACGCCGGTGTATCACCACCGTACCCCCGCCGTATCTCCACCGTCCGCCGCCGCCGGAAATTGCCGCCGCCGCCAGCGAAGCTCTAAACCCCTCCAAAAATACACCCCTGATTCTCCTCGTCCTCCTCTATCTGAATCCATAACCTACTTCCTTCGAATCCCACCCCAGCCCTTCGAATATTGGATCGAAACTTTTCCAGCCACGACACAACTCCGTCCAAACCACACCAAAATAACACCCCAAGACCTTCTTGACTTCCTCTATCGAACCCCCAAAACCCCACCCTTCGAATATGACTGAAATGCCTCGAATATCAAATGAAGGTTTTTCGGCCAAAACCCTAGGTGCACCAAATCTCCCCGAATCGATACCACATGGTCCCTGGGTTTCTCTAATGAAGAATTCATAGCCAATAACACTCAAATCCCTCTAGAATTGGTCGAGTTGTAAATCTAAAATGGCCAGTGAGTTCTCCTCTTTTGTTTTCCCTTTTCTTTTTCTTTTTGGTGATATTTTAGTTTTACTTTGTTGATAATAATTGTTAATCTAAAAAATCAATAAAATCTTTTATACTCATCTGATTATTGTCTAGCCTTTAGTTTAGTTTGTTGATTGGTTTAAACTTGTTAGTTGATTTAGTAGATTTGTTTGAATACATTTAGAGATTAATTTAGTTTATCTTCTGTTTTGAATGCCGTGTGTGTTTTGTGTTTTGGTAGTTTAATTCTGTTTAATTTTAATCCTGATTTGGTAGCTTAGGCTTAGTTTAGTTAATTGTAGTTAGATAATTGTTTGGGTATAGCTATGTTAGTCTTTACTTTGATAGTTAAGAGTTAATTTGGGATTGTTCTTCAATAATTGGTAAATAAGGTATAGGGAATTGTTTGGTTATAGCTGATAGTTCAACTAGTGTTAGTAATTTTAGGTTGAATTCAAGGGTAACTTAGACATTTAGGATTGGATAGCACATGGTAGTTGAAACTAGAATCTTCTAGGACCTTCCAAAGTGGGACTTTGGTGTAATTTTAGTAATTGTAGTGTATTAACTTGTGGCACAAGTCAGAAAACGAGGGGTTAAATGAGTAAATAGAGAGGGACTGGAATGAAAACAAAAATCTGAGGGCTGCCCATTAGTTTGCCTATACAGGCAGTCACATCTGCCTTGAAAAACAAGTTTTTGGCATCTGAAAATACCCTCCAAAGTTCCATAAAGTTTCGCAGATCTGAAATTTTGAAATTAAGAAAAAAACTCTCTCAAATCTTAGCTTTAGAGAAGAAAAATCCAAAAAAGGGCGGCTGAAATAGTTAGCACATGATTCCAAATCTGAAAACAGTAGCTCTATTGTTTCATTGAGCTAAAAAAAAGCCTCGATTTTTTCATTGAGTTTTATAGAGTTTTATTGATTTCTAGCTCATCTCTAAGTCAGAAACAATAGCTCTTCATTGATAAGCTGAAATGAATCGAACTTGGTTTTAAATCTCGATTCCAAATCTGTTGGGTTATTGTTCGAGTTAAATTTTTCTTCTGAGATTGCTGGGCATCGATTCTGGGTTTGAGGCTGGGATTTAACTAACATTTTGGTCGAGTGATTGTTGTTTTGTTGCTGCTGACTGACTATCTCCTTTTTCCTGTTCTATTAACATCTAGGTATGCTCTCGAATTGTGATGGAGCCGAAGTTTGCTTGAATATGAAGAAACTTGTGAATATGAGTCAAATTGGAATAAACAAATCAGTTTTTAAACCATTATGTAATTTCATTTCATATTGCTGATGTTTGGTTCAGTTTGTTATGAAGATCTACCATGAAAAACTATCTGTTTAGTTACTAAGTATGGGATATTCATTTGGTTTTAGTAGGTCTGTGATACTTATTGAACTGTTAATTGACTCGTGTTTCTTTAGGTTCATTTCAGTTAAATTTAAAGCCAGTAGGTGTTTGGATTGTTGATTAATGTATTAAGTTGATAATTGTAGCTGAGATTGCTAACTGTTACTGGGAAGTCTAAGTTAAGGGTTATTGTTACTGAAATCATGCACGTTATTTTGTTTGTTTTAAAAGTTGAACGTAGTTGTTTGAGCTTGATGGTTAGCTAATGTTGGTTCTATTTTTTTTTAATTTGAAGTTCTGTGGTTACAATTATCAGTGTTAGTTTGGGATCAATTGGGAACCATTTAGTAGCATGTTTGGAAGCTATGTTGTACCCCTGCCCAGACTTGATCCTGGGTCCTTGTTCAGCTTGCAATAGCTTCGAATTAGGCCTCCCTTTAACGGCCCAGCTTATGAGGAATCAGCAAATTCCCTCAATGGGCTCTTGGGCGTCACTTAAGGCCCCTTTAAATGTTAGAGCTAGTTAAACAACATTCCTTGTGATCCGTGGGTCATCAGAACCTAGTTGCGCCGAATTAAAATATAAGAGCCCTCTTAGCTTATTAACTAACTAGGTCCGTTGATTATTGGAGGCGAGCCACAGTAGATAACAAATAGTTTTTAGTTTAAATATCCTTTAAAATAAATGAGGTGCGCCTCGCCAAAAAAATGCACAAACTATGGGGCCCTCTTAAATGTCTATATTAAAATACTTAAAATTTGGGATGGGCCGTTTAGCGAATTTTACAGCCCTCCTCAAAGATAGTAACACGTTAGTCACTTTAGGCGCGCTTTTAATAAAACTACCTTCCTAAGTACGGGTGTAATGCAACCCAAATCCAAATCTCAAAACATTGGATAAAAATGTGTCGAGGATCCGGGTGCATTTCATGTGACGTGATCCAAAAACACGTTTTTAAACGACGTTCACCTTCTTAAAAAAAAATTTCAATTAAAAGCGGTAAATAATTTTTAAATTTCACTATAGGATAACATGTATAAAAATCAGATTTTAGCCATTTATAATAATTTAAGCGACCGTGCTAGAACCACGGGATTCAGGGGTGCCTAACACCTTCCCTCGGGTCAACAGAATTCCTTACACAGAATTTCTGGTTCGCAAACTCCAATTGGGAAGTCGAAATTTTCCTCGATTTGGGATTTAAGTTAAACCGGTGACTTGGGACACCAAAAGTCAATCATATCCCAAGCGGGGACTCTGAAATAAATAAATAATCATATTTCGAATAATGTCACTTAAATTGAAAAAACTCCCTTATACATTATCCTTCGGGGTAGATGTGTAAAAAGGAGGTGTGACAAACTTAACCGTCCAATCAAATCGCCAAATTAACATAAAAAACAATGAATCAAACCTCAAAATCAAGAGTTTTTTCTTCAAACTTCATTAAGTTTCAAATTTAGAACATTAAGCCTGAAACACGTCAAACGACATCCGATTTCAACCAAACTTTACAGAAATATCTTAAATTATATATAAGACCTGTACCGGGTGCTGGAACCAAAATACGGGCCCGATACCAACACGTTCTAATCAATTTTCATTTCAATTTTTCTTAATAATTTCAAAAAATTAATTTCCTTTCAAAATTCAATTCTCGGGCTCGGGACCTCGAAATTTAATTTCGGGCATACGCCCGAGTCCCATATTTTTCTATGGACCCTCCGGGACCGTCCAATCATGGATCCGGGTCCGTTTGCCCAAAATATTGACCGAAGTCAAATTTATTCATTTTAACACCAAAATTTAGCATTTTTCACAGAATTTCTCATTTAAGTGTTTTGGCTACGCGCCCGAACTGTGCACGCAAATTGAGGTGACTCTAAATGATATTTTCGAGGACTCAGAAGCACATAATGGATAAGAAAATAGGTGATGACCCTTTGGGTCATCATATTCTCCACCTATAATACAAGCGTTCGTCCTTGAACTGACACAAGAAGGAAGTACCCGAGTCGGGGAATAGATGAGGATAGCGGCTCTGCATATCGGGCTCGGACTCCCAGGTTGATGCCTCAGAAGGCTAACCTTTCCACTGAACACGAACAGAAGGGAAACTCTTGGATCTCAACTGACGAACCTGCCGGTCTAGAATAGCCACCGGCTCCTCCTCATAAGACAAGTCCTTGTCCAACTGGACAGTGTTGAAATCTAACACGTGGGCTGGATCGCCATGATACCACCGAAGCATGGACACATGAAACACTAGATGCACGGCTGATAAGCTCGGTGGCAAAGCAAGTCTATAAGCCACCTCTCCCACTCGGTCAAGAATCTCAAACGGGCCAATGAACCTAGGGCTAAGCTTGCCCTTCTTCCCAAATCTCATCACGCCTTTTATAGGCGACACTCGGAGCAATACCCGCTCACCAACCATAAAAGCCACATCTCGAACCTTGCGGTCTGCATAACTCTTTTGCTTAGACTGAGCTGAACGAAGCCTATCCTGAATGATCCTAACCTTGTCCAAGGACTCCAGAACCAAATCCGTACCCAACAACCGAGCCTCTTCCGTCTCAAACCATCCAATCGGAGACTGATACCGCCTACCATATAAGGCCTCATAAGGAGCCATCTGGATGTTCGACTGGTAGCTGTTGTTGTAGGAAAACTCTGCTAAAGGCAAGAACTGATCCCACGAACCTCCAAAGTCAATAACACAAGCTCGGAGCATATCTTCTGAAATTTGAATAGTCCGCTCGGACTGACCGTCCGTCTAGGGATGAAATGTTATGCTCAACTCAACCCGTGTGCCCAACTCTCGCTGAACTGCCCTCCAGAAGCACACGGTAAATTGTATACCCCGGTTCGAAATGATAGATACAAGCACACCATGAAGGCGAACAATGTCCCGAATATAGATCTCAGCCAACCTCTTAGAAGAATAAGAGACTACCACAGGAATGAAATATGCTGACTTGGTCAGCCTATCAACAATGACCCAAACTGCGTCGAACTTCTTCCGAGTCAGTGGAAGTCCAGTAACAAAGTCCATAGTAATCTGCTCCCACTTCCACTCAGGAAGCTCAATCTCTGAAATAAACCACCAGACCTCTGATGCTCGTACTTAACCTGCTGACAATTCAAACAATGAGCCACATATGTTACGATATCCTTCTTCATTCTACACCACCAGTAATTCTGCCACAAATCCTAATACATCTTCGCGGCACCCGGATGAATAGAGTATCGGGAACTATGGGCCTCCTCTAAAATCAATTCTCGAAGCCCATTCACATTGGGCACACAAACTCGCCCCTACAATCTCAAGACTCCATCAGCATCTAATGTAACTTGCTTGGCACCTACGCACTGCACCGTGTCTCTAAGGACACACAAAATGGGGAACATCAGATAGCCGATCATGGATACGCTCCAATAATGAAGAACGAGCGACCGTGCAAGCTAACATACGACTGGGCTAAAAACGTCCAACCTCATGAACTGATTGGCTAAAGCCTGAACATCCAAAGCAAGCGGCCTCTCACCGATCAGAATATAAGCTAGACTGCCCATACTGGCTGACTTCCTACTCAATGCATCGGCCACCACATTGGCCTTTCCCGGATGATATAGAATGGTGATGTCATAATCCTTCAATGACTCCAACCATCTCCTCTGCCTCAAATTCAACTCCTTTTTCTTGAACAAATACTGAAGACTCTTGTGATCCGTGAACACCTCACATACCATGCCATACAGATAATGCCTCCAGATCTTCAATGCGTGAACTATGGCTGCCAACTCCAAATCATGAACCGGATAGTTCTTCTCATGAATCTTCAACTGCCTCGAAGCATAGGCAATGACTTGGTATTCTGCATCAACACTGCTCCAAGCCCAACACGAGAATCATCACAATAGACTGTATAAGGCCCTGAACCTGTGGATAAAACCAACACCGGTGCCGTAGTTAGAGCTATCTTGAGCTTCTGAAAGCTCGCCTCACACTCATCCGTCCATCTGAACTTGGCACCCTTCTGGGTCAATCTAGTCATCGGGGCTGCAATGGATGAAAACCCCTCCACGAACCGTCGATAGTATCCTGCCAACCCCAAGAAACTCCGAATCTCTGTAGCTGATGCTGGTCTAGGCTAGTTCTTGACTGCCTCAATCTTCTTTGGGTCCACCTGAATACCCTCTACTGATACAACATGACCCAGAAATGCAACAGAACTTAGCCAGAACACACACTTGGAGAACTTGGCATATAACTGATTATCCCTTAGAGTCTGAAGAACCACTCTAAGGTGCTGCTCGTGCTCCTCCTAGCTACGGGAATATATCAATATATCATCAATTAAAACTATCACGAATGAGTCCAAATAAGGCTCGAACACTCGGTTCATCAAGTCCATGAAGGCTGTTGGGGAATTTGTCAACCCGAATGACATAACCAAGAACTCATAATGCCCATACCAAGTGCGAAAAGCTGTCTTAGGGACATCGGATGCCCTAATCCTCACCAGATCGCAAGTCAATCTTGGAAAATACCCTAGCACCCTAAAGCTGGTCGAAAAAATATCAATCCTCGGCAGTGAATACTTATTCTTGATTGTTACCTTGTTCAATTGCCGGTAATCAATACACATTCTCATTGACCCATCCTTCTTCTTGATAAATAACACTGGCGCACCCCAAGGTGAGACACTAGGTCTAATGAAACCCTTCTCAAGCAAATCCTGCAACTATTCCTTTAACTATTTCAACTCCGGCGGGGACATGCGATATGGTGGGATAGAAATAGGATGCGTGCCCGGCGCCAGATCAATGCAGAAATCAATATCCCTGTCGGGTGGCATACCCGGCAGGTCTGAAGGAAAAACATCGGGGAACTCACAAACAACCGGCACAGAATCAATAGAGGGAACCTCAGTACTAGAATCACGAACATAGGCTAAATAGGCCAAACACCCCTTCTCAACCATACGCCGAGCCTTCACATATGATATAACACTGCGGGTAGAATGACCAGAAGTCCCTCTCTACTCTAAATGAGGCATACCCGGTAAAGCTAAGGTCACAATCTTGGCATGGCAGTCCAAGATAGTGTGATAGAGTGATAACCAGTCCATCCCCAATATAGTATCAAAGTCGACCATATCTAAAAGCAACAAATCTACACGAGTCTCCAGATCCCCAATCACCACAACACAAGAACGGTGGACCCGATCGACCACGATAGAATCACCCACCGGCGTAGACACATAAACAGGAATACCCAATACATCACTAGGCATGACCAAATACGGGGCAAATAAGGATGAAACATACGAATACGTAGACCCTAGATCAAACAACACTGAAGCATCTGTATCACAAACCAAAACCGTACCTATAATAACTGCATCTGAAGCCTCTGCCTCAGGCCTGGCCTGAAGAGCATAACATCGGGGCTGGGCCCCACCACTCTGATCTACCTCTCTGGGACAGACTGCTGCTGGCTGACCTCCACTTCTAGCGGTCTGAGCTCCACCTCTATGACCTCTACCTCCACCTCTAGATCCTCTACCCCTACCTCTAGCTAGCTGGGTGGGCTGTGGAACACCTGGTGCCTGAACTATGGCACGAGAACCCTGGTGCTGAGAACTGCTCGGTGCTCGAGGGAAAAATCTAGCAATATGACCCATGTCACCACAAGTGTAACAAGTCCCGAATGCTGAGTCTGCTGGCCCTGTCGACCTGAATGACCACTACGGAAACTCTAAAGTGGAGGTGCACTAATAGGAGTTGGCGGTGCACTGAATGCCTGCTAATCAGAATAGTGCGCGTGAGATCCACGGCTACCAGAAGCACTGTGAGAAACCTGGAGGGCTGACTGGAAAGGCCTAGAAGGCTGACCCCTATCATACGAATCTCTGCCTCCAGACGAGGCACCGCTAAATCGGCCTGACTGACGGGGTCTCTTGTCTGCTCTATGACCACCCCCTATGATAATACCATCTCAATCCTCTGAGCCACATTGGCTGCCTCCTGAAAGGATATCTCGCTCCCACCCTCTCTAGCCATCTGGAGATGAATTGGCTGTATGAGTCCATCAATAAACCGTCTCACTCTCTCCCTCTCAATGAGAAGTATAACAATAGCATGGCGGGCCAACTCAATAAACCTAGTCTCGCACTGGATGACTGTTACGGATCTCTGATAGAGATGCTCGAACTGCCTCCGGTAGGCCTCTCGCTGTTTAATAGGGAGAAACTTCTTCAGAAATACATGTGTGAACTGCTCCCAGGTCAATGCTGGAGATCCTGCTGGTCTAGCTAAATAATAATCCCTCCACCAAGTCTTGGCGGATCCAGACAATCGGAATGTAGCGAAATCAACCCCATTGGTCTCAACAATACCTATGTTCCGAAGAACCTCGGGGCAACTATCCAGGTAATCCTGGGGATCCTCGGTAGATGCATCACTGAATGTAGATGTGAAGACTTTGGTGAACCTATACATCCTCCATAAAGCATCCGCAGACATGGCTGCCCTATCGCTGGTCTGAGCTACTGTGCCCGGCTGAGCTGCTCCAACCTGCTGAACCGTTGGAGTCTGAATCTGAGGAGCTACCTGCTCCAAAGTACGAGTAGCAGAAGTCTGGGCCCCTCCTCCAGCCTGAGAGATAGCTGGTGCTACAGGAAGCAAACCCGCTCGGGTGACACTCTCCATAAGACCCACCAATCAGACCAGAGCATCCTGAAGAACTGGGGTAGTATAAACCCCTCTAGGACCTGAGCTGGGCCCACCAGAACTGTTGGGGCTGGGGCCGGAACCTCCTCGTCAAAGTCAACCTGAGGCTTCGCCACTGGTGCTAGTGCTCTAGGCTGAGCTCTGCCCCTGCCTCGGCCTCTAGCACGGCCTCGGCCTCACCCTCACCCTCTGCCCCTAGTGGGAGCTGCCTGGGGCTCGGACTGCTGATCAGAAAATGAGGAAGCGCGCATTCTCGCCATCTGCGAAAGAATAGAGTAGAAGTTCAATTAACATTGAGAAACCAAACCGCACGACAAGAAAGAACAAAGGTGAATCTTTTCCTAACTCTGTAGCCTTTGGGGGATAAATACATACGTCTCCATACCGATCTCTCAGACTCTACTAAGCTTGTCCGTGAATTGTGAAACCTATGTAACCTAGAGCACTGATACCAACTTGTCACGACCCGGATTTCCCTATCGTTGGGAGTCGTGATGGAGCCTACTAATAAGAGCTAGGCAAGTCAACCCTTAACTACCTTTTTCATTAACTAATTTACTTCTTTTAACAATTATCAGTATTATCATGCAAACAACGAAATAAAGTAAATAAGCGAAAGATTTAAATTAAAGGATCTGAACATAATGTGGAAAATCAACATAATCTCTACCCAAGAACTGGTGTCACATACTCACGAACCACTAAGAGTACAAAATACAACTGTTTGAAAGAAAAGTACAAACTATTTGTCTCGAATATATGAGATAACAGACTAAAATAAAAGATAGACGAGACGCTGGGCCTGCGGATGCTTGCAAGGCTATCTCGGTGTCTCACTGGACTGAAGGCTAACTCCCACGCTACTGCTATTATCCAATGCCTGGATATATGCAAAAGAGCACAGAGTGTAGTATCAGCACAACCGACCCCATGTGCTGGTAAGTGCCTAGCCTAACCCCAGCGATGTAGTGACGAGGCTAAACCGAACTATCACATAAACCTGGGCAGTTTTATATACATATACAACGAAATCGAGATACAGAAATTAACCAGTCAATATGGGAGGGGAGCACGCTGTTGGGAAGATAACAACTCCGAATAAAATCACCAAACAACGAAGAAAGCAGCATAGCTAGACATCAATAAAGAATCAGAAAATCAATAAATGTACGGCATCACCCTTCGTGCTTTTACTCTCATCCTCACCAGGCAAATAATGATAAAAATGTACACGGCATCACCCTTCGTGCTTTTACTCTCTTCCCTTACATATAATCAGTAGAATTGGCACGGAATGGTACATAGTGCGGCACGACATCACCCTTCGTGCTTTACTCTCTTTCCTCACAATAAGCAAATAATGCACGGCATCACCCTTCATGCTTTAACACTCTTCCTCACACAAACAACAATCACAAACAAGGGCAAGGGGATAAACAAAATAATAATAGAAATCCCGACAAGGGAACACAATTAAAATAATTAAATCCTGGCAAGGGTACAACATCAATAATCTCAACTTCCCGGTAAGGAAAAATAATCAATAAACAACAATATCCTAGCAAGGGAAAAATTTAAATACTCTTTCTCTTTCTTTCACATTTATTTCATATCTCACTTTACCACTTGAGTCAATGCTCCAAAGGCTTCAATCATTTCATTTACTTTCACATTTGTAATATAACTTGAGCCAATGCTCCTCGATGTTCATAGGTCACAATTTCCTTTCACAAGCTTTTTACAACAAATAGGAATCATCATCAAGGCAAGAGAAATTCAACAAAATCAAGATATTCACAATTTAAAGACTCACGGTCATGCTAGACAACAATGTATAGATACTCGTCACCATGCCTATACGTTGTACTCGACAATTACCATATAGCAAATAGGACTCAACTCCTAATTTCTCAAGCTAAGGTTAGACCAAACACTTACCTCAAACTTCTACGGCCAATTCAATCCTCAATAACTGCCTTTCCTTTCGAATTCGGCTCCAAATCAATCAAATCTATACATAAATGACTTCATAACATCAATACATGCTAAACAAATCGAATCCAACGCCTAATTATAGCTTTCCAAGCATTCTTCCCAAAATCCCAAAAATCATATCACACATTCATCCACGAGCCCGAAAATATAATTTATTTTCAAATTCGACCCCAAAATGAGGTCTAAATGAAGAAAAATAAAAAAGCCCTAACTCTACCCAAATCCCCAATTTCTACCCTTAATTACATGTTTTAGGCCTAGGATTTTAATAGATGATGATGAAAAATGAAGAAAACGGGTAAACAATGTTTACCCAAGAAACTTTGGTGAAGAAATGCTCCAAAAGTCGCCCTAGAACCTTGGAGAAGAAGGAGTTCGTGAAGTGTTATGAAAATCCCGTCACTAGTTCTGTTTTGAAAAGTTAAAATAACTGGGTGAATTTGTCTTATACGATCGCGGACAAAGGAGTGCGATCGCATAGAGTAAAAAGGGATAGGGCTTTGCGATCGCAGACAAGGCTACGTGATCGCATAGGGTTAAAGGAAGTTGTGCACTGCGATTGCAGGCAAGGTATTGCGATCGCATAGAGTAAAATAAATTCCTTCCTCCAGCTTGGGCGAACGCATTGCGATCGCAGGATAGACAATGTGATCGTATAGAACAGAAAATAAACCTCACAAATTAACTCTACGCGATCGCGGAAGGAAGTATGAGATCGCATAGAACAAATTATCTGGACACCAGCAACAACATATTTTCTGCAATTTTTTAAGTTCAAAAACACTCCGACACCCATCCGTAACACACCCGAGCCCTCGGGCCTCCTAACCAAACGCATGAACTAACTCAACGACATTCTACGAACTTAACCGTGTGATCAAATCACCAAATTAACATAAAAAATAATGAATCAAACCTCAATATCAAGAGTTTTTTTCTTCAAACTTCATTAAGTTTCAAATTTAGAACTTTAAGCCCGAAACACGTCAAACGACGCCCGATTTCAGCCAAACTTTACAGAAACATCTTAAATCATGCATAAGACCTGTATCGGGCGCCGAAATCAAAATACGGGCCCGATACCAACACGTTCTAGTCAATTTTCCTTGATAATTTTAGAAAATTAATTTTCTTTAAAAATTTAATTCTCGGGCTCGGGACCTCGGAATTCGATTTCGGGCATATTCCCGTGTCCCATATTTTTTTGCGGACCTTCCGGGACCGTCCAATCACGAGTCCGGGTCCATTTGCCTAAAATGTTGTCCGAAGTCAAATTTATTCATTTTAACACAAAAATTTAGCATTTTTCACAGAATTTTACATTTAAGTGTTCCGGATATGCGCCCGGATTGCGCACGCAAATCGAGATGATTTTATATGAGGTTTTCGAGGCCTCAGAAGCATAGAATGGATAAGAAAACAGGTGATGCCCTTTGGGTCGTCACAACTCTTTCAGATGGAACCTGTTGGGCTAAAACTGCTCCAGAAAAACCATTCGATGATTGAGGGTTATTGCTGCTTTGAGCAACATAATTATTTTTCTGCGGACCTTCCGGGACCGTCCAATCACTAGTCCGGATCCATTTGTCCAAAATATTGTCCGAAGTCAAATTTATTCATTTTAACACTAAAATTTAGCATTTTTCACAGAATTTTACATTTAAGTGTTTCGGATATGTGCCCGGATTGCGCACGCAAATCGAAACAATTCTAAATGAGGTTTTCGAGGCCTCAGAAGCACAGAATGGATAAGAAAACAGGTGATGCCCTTTGGGTCGTCACAACTCTTTCAGATGGAACCTGTTGGGCTAAGACTGCTCCAGAAAAACCATTCGATGATTGAGGGTTATTGCTGCTTTGAGAAACATAATTATTGAAAATGTATTCATGCTTCACGTGAATTTTCAATATTTTTATCAAAATAAGTTCTCGGTATTCATCCGGAGTCCCCAAAAAATGTCTCAAATTTTCATCATCCTCGATGTTAAACTCAGCGTAACAAGCAACCTCTTATGGAGTCACAGATTACAGATATCTTCCGGTTATTTTAAGATTCATCAAATGTTTGCTCAACCTCATTTTATTGCATAACAACGATCTCAGTCTATCGTACTACATTGTAAGTGATAACTTAACATGACTCTGTGGAGATAAACTATAGCTCATTGAGTTATTCGCCACCACAACCTCACTCCCACAATATAATGAAACCTTTACTTTTCGCTCTTCAGACATTATAAAAAAAGCTTGAGAATTTAACAACAAGAAAAATTTATCACGAAGTTGGAGTATTTCTGAATGATTTTTCTCAAAATCCTTAATGCCTTTAAATGCAATGCCCAATCCAGGGGAGGGGGTGTGGAGGGTGGGGGGAGGGGGTCAAATTTTAGGTAGTAAAATGCGGTTTAGAAGGGTATTTTACATATTTAAATTATTGTTATGTCAGTTAAGCGCAGAAGAGTTATTGGTGGGCCCACAAAATATGTAAAACGTGGTTTATTACCACATTATATAAAATGCAGTAATAAACTGTATTTTATATAGTTGTCTTATCAGCTAAAATGTAAAACGCGGTTCATTACTGCGTTTTATAATAAAATATTGTAATGAACTGTGTTTTACCTTAACGTCCCAAACGGCCATTAAGGCAAAATACGGTTCATAACCGCGTCTTATATAGAATGGTATAACTTTTTTTACACCTAAAAAAGTATTTTTGAGTCCAAAAGAACCACATTTCGGTTCCGGACTCCAAAATACTCCTCCTAGTTTTATCATTTAATACTCCCGCCGTTCACTTTTACTTGACACATTTTAATTTTTTACTTCCCTTAAGAAATAATAAATGAAGTGCATAATTTATCATGATACTCATTAATCGATGCTGATTTTATTTGATTTGAGAAAATGGTTTGAAACGAGTAATAAATAATGTGGGTATAACATGAAAAAAAATTTGTCTTCTCTTGATATGTGTAAATTGACAAGTTTTCTTTCCGTTCACTTTTACTTGGCACATTTTAATTTTTCATGCCCCTTAAGAAATAATAAATGAAGTGCATAATTTATTATGATACCCATATTAATTGATACATATTTTATTGGATTTGGGAAAATGATTTGAAATGATTACCCACTGAAATTTTTTTTTGTCTTCTCTTAATGTGCATAAAGTGACAAATAAAAATAAAAATTTATTTTTAGTATATATGTCAGGTAAAAATGAACATAGGGATTAGTTAACTAAGCTAAATATGCTAACAAGCAAATAATTAAAGAAATACGAGAAAAGGAAAGCAAAAGGAAAAAAATAGGATTGATCTTCCTCCCTTTGTCGCCTCATGACTCATTCTTTTTAGGTGAAATTTTACTCACAATCGACATTTTTGAATGTTTGTTTAGTTAATCTGAATTTATCGTGGACGACTAGAAATTTTTAAAATTAGTGTTAATGCTTATGGTTTGACATTCATTTTATATATATATAAGTTATGTTTAATATTCAAATTATTTTTAAGGATGTTGTTTGTTTTGGGCTCGATTAGCATTTCCTATTAAAGAATAACTTCATTTTCAAGAACGAGGAGGCTCATCTTCACCACAATCTTTAGTGGTATATGCTATTGAATGTATTAAAACAAACATTAAGATATTGCTAACCTAATACATCCATGTACTAGTTGGTTAGCAAAACGCTTTTTAAAATATTGACAAATGACTAACTGTTAAAAGAGTAAACAAAATTAAATATTTCTATCCTTGTTTCCACTTCACTTAATTATAGTTACGTATTACACCATATGTTTTTACTTTAATTTTAACAGTTGGAATTAGAGGGTGTTTGGATTGGTTTATTTTAAGTGCTTATTAATTTTTAAGCCCTTTTTTAGTTTGTGTGTTACTTGATAATGATAAAAAGTGCTTAAAAGACTTTTAGGCATAAAAAGTACAAAAACAAATCAAAAGTCAAAAACTGATTATTACCAACTTATGACTTTTGGTTTTTAGCTTAAAAGCTATTCTTTTAAATTATTTACTTGCCACCAAACTCTTTTGTTTTTCATTCTTCAATGCTTACTCTAGAATTGGTCCCCAATTAAATACTTGTGGGCATTTTCTAAAACTACCAACTATAGTAGACTATTAGTAGAGGTATTAGTTGTTTCTTAGCAGATCAGAGAAAGAGTTGTGCAGAAATGGCATTATCCATCCCAAGTCTGTTTGCGAAAGGTCATTATTTTGATCATTTCTACTTGATTTTAATCGCATTAGATTGTCTCTTTATTAAACTGTTGTTGAATTTCTTTTAGCTACTCTCTTCTTTCTGTGTTGGGTATCTCTTAAATCCCTTGTGAGAAATGATTGTTGTTATTCATTTAGCTAATCCTATTTCTTCTTCTTATGGATTTAAGTTACATGCGCTTTTATTTCTTACACGGTCTGTGTTTGTAGCAGGTTACTTATCATTTATTCTAGGTTATCTGCAATTACCTTTTGCATGACTTGCCTGTGTTAATATTTTTTACATCAGCTTGAACTCTTTTTCTATGGTGGTTTGACTTTTTGAGTAGTTAGTTTCAAATGGGAAAGAGATTTGAATCAGTTGGATTAGTTCCGATGAAGCCAAAGAATTTTGTTCATTGCAAACAAGCCGTAAGATTCATGAATCAGCAGCTATTTACTTGTGAAAACCCAGTTCTTGACATATGAAGTTGTTCAGTTCTGGGATCTTATTGATGTAAAGTACTCAGTCGGGTTGAAAAACATGAATTGTTTAATTATTTTTTCCCAAATCTACACTTACTGTTCCAACTAGTGTAATGTTAATTGAAGTGCTTAATGAGATACAAAAGGTAGTTGATACAAATACTTTAATGATTAAGATATTAAATGTTGTTCTTAAGGGGTGTTCAAAAACTCTTAAAAGACATAATATAGTACTATTTAGGTG